>JAQJVL010007258.1:0-24830 GCA_035578905.1 Stictocephala bisonia | reverse complement strand
CTAGTATATATTATGTATGTAGATTAATACCACCACACTATGTTGTAATGTTGTTATAAGATGATATTAGAGGGAAAGTGTATGTCGTCATTGGTGTTTGTGAGCTGATGGACAAACTTGAGGATGTGACGGACACAGTTGAGGACGGGAACGTTACAAAGAGGAATACCTGAAAATAATAACATGTCTTGACATGCTAGTGACAAAACTGACGAAAAACTTACAAAGAGGATGCGAAGAACACAGTTAAGGATGTAAAGTACAAGGTTGAGGATACGATGAACACAGTTGAGACTGTGACGAACACATTTTAAATGTGATGAATACATTGAAGATGTGACGAACACAGTTGAGGATATGACGGTCAGAATTGAGGCTGGTGTATAATTTGAATAAGAAAAGGATGACAGTTAAGTGATGTTTATAGTTGCCTTCACAGATAGTGTTCGTGCAACTATATTGCTTTTAGATAAAAATATAGTATCTAATACAAATATGTTCTACTTCACATCATAGTTATAAACAATGAAAAGGAAAACGTCAATATATTTTTGATAAGACTTCAGTAAAAAAATGCAGTACTTCTACATAAATAAGTAGTTCAAAAGAATTTGCACACTTTCCGCCATATTAATACTAAAAAATAAAAACTTTTAAAAATATCAGTTTGATTCCAAAATAAATTTTTTGCCATAGCTCAAAAACTAGTCAAGTTAGAGGCATGCGTTTTTACAAAAATATTGTAACTTGTAATTCACATATTTCCTGAAAATTTAATCAAAATCATTAGAGCTGTTTTTAAGAAATTTCTATTTTTGTATGTCTTTTGTTTGTAAAAATAAAAAATAAACTAAAATTTTAAAAAGTGAAAGAAATAGTCTGGAAATATTGGTTAAAAACATATAAGACTTACACCTACACATACAATTTAATAAAAATGTGTCCATCCGTTTGGTCTCCAGTGAACTGCACATACAAACAGATAGACACATACGAACAGAGATAAAACATTTTTTTCGAAAAAACCACTTTTTTGGTTCAGGGGAGGCAAAAATGGATTTTTATACCAACTCGTAAAAAACCTTTTTTGGACGATCACAATACTTTCTCTGTGCTAACGCATATGCGAGAAAGTAAAATGAAAAACACTTGCACAATCATAAACAAAAGGTAAATAAATAGCATACACCTTATCCTAGTTGTTCGATAGCTGGAAATCAATGCCATAGTGAGAATTATGAAAACATACTTGTTGAAATAAGATGGGAGTGGGTTTAGTAAATAATATTAATGAACTGTCAAAACTATAACCTGAAAATAAATGTTGTAATTCGTGTAAAAACCCATTTTTCATAGTCTAATCCCTATTCCAAAAATAAATATTGTTATTAACTGAGGATGTTAATTGATTTGAAACCATTAAAATATTCTAAAAAGCCCTTAATATTTCACATGATATAGGTGATAAAAGGTTTTCATATGTCTCCAAAGACTTGGATAAACAAGTGGCCTGTTGATTAAATGAACATTTCTTATTAAACACTCAACGTTAAGAATACATGGCCCCTTCTTACACTTATCCTACATAAAACGTATACAACATATTCTATTATAAAAACTAAAATATATAAATTTTAAATAACTTGATTGTGGAACAAAAATACTAATACACTTCTAATGGAACTTTTCTATCACGTATTCTATCACCTAAAGAAAAACCTTATCCGAGTACTTATCGCTGAAGGTGTTTCTTCATAGTCACTTAACAACCCAAAATTGTTGCAAGTAGAAGTAAAAGAATGGGGGGGGGGGGGGGTTATCGGGTGGGTAAAAACCATTGAACGTGTTTGGGAGTGTGGGTCTGTCAATACTACTGTACATGTACGGGAGGGTGGGTGAGTCAGTATCAGTATACATGTATGGAAGGTGCGTGTCAATACCACTGTACATGTATGGGAGGGTGGGTGGATTAATACCACTGTACATGTAAGGAAGGGTGGGTGGGTCAATACCACTGTACACGAATGGAAGGTTGGGTGAGTCACTACTACTGTACATGTATGGGAGGGTGGGTCTGAGATCCATATGAAATTGTTCATATTTTTAAATGTTTAATTCTGTGATACGTTTGTAAGAAGTACTGATGAGAATAAAATATCTGGGAGTAGAATGATAGATAAAAACTTCAGAGTTTATTTGACCGAATAATATTTTTTTAATATTCAAAATGAAATATTTATTTTTAGTCACTTTTATTGAATAGTTAATATTGGGTTGGTTCCAAATATTATCAGTATAACTGTTACTGTGTAAATAGATATCGGCAACTGAAGTGATGCTGGCTTTTACGGAAGACTTTTAAAACGTGGGGAGATGAACCCTAGAATAATTATTATAAATAATTGAAAATAAAAATATTAAATTGAATATATTAATTTTAAAATTTATTTATTCCCTGTGTCTTTTTATACGCTGTTCTTTACAATATGAGGGAGGGATATTGTAATCACATTTCTCTACTTTGAGATTGACAAATATCGTTCTCTGACAGTTATATACCAGACCTCTCCACTGATACAGCTCGATTTACTATTCTCATTTTCTTTTTGAGTTATTTGTGTAGAAATCAAAGGCCGTTATTTCTCAGTCACTTTTCTAGGTCATAGGTTATTTGTACTGAATTATATTTTAATCCTTCGTACTTATGCCAGACAAGAGAGTTTCCGTCTAAGTCTTTGTTCACAATGCTCTTTTTAACGTGGAATCTAAAATTAAGAATTATAAAGTCGCTGCAAATGAACCTATCAAATAGTGATAAAACTAATTCCTATCATCTATATCCATTGGTCAAGAAAAACCTTTTTACTTTGTTTCCTGAATGGATAGTTGGCGAAGTATATAACATCAAATGAGAATGTACTAAATTTAAATACTTTTATGGAAAGTAAGAAACTAACAGCTGAGTAACTGAAAAAGATATTACTTTGCCCTTTTCACTGAGACCAATTTTACCAAGTAGTCTATTACAAGATCTATCTATATAACAATTTTAAACTTTTGAAAATCGACATAGACATTTGATCGAATCAATCATAGACCTCTTACTCTTACAAGAATTATGATGGTTAGGGGTGGGACGTAAGTGTTCAATTAATTTGAACAGTTATTTAAATATGTCTGTATATATATTAATAGGGAATCAATAATGCCAATCTTGACAAAGCAAACTACGGGGCCAAACTTCAGCGGGCACCAAACTTTTAGGGAACTGCATTAAAAAGTTTTCTGTGCCCCTTTTAGTGAGTGTTTGTTTAGGCCTTGTTAGGTAGATTTCCCCACTTTTACGCTTTCAAATATTCAATTAAGTGGTGTATTTTTGTTTAAAATTAAGGACAAAATTGTTATTCCTATAAAAATTGCTTATTTTTCTTCTAACATTTTATCATTGTATTCTTAAAACTGCTCACTTCAAATCGAACTGTATTCCTTATATGAGTTCCAGTATAGTACCAGAATCAATCTATAAAAATGATTTTAATTTAAAATATTTGGTAGAAATCCATTGTAAGTTTTTATTATATAAAAATAAAAAAAAATTACCTCTGTCAACAGTTCAAATATGTTATAGTTTGTATGACGATCGTTTCAACACTAAAATGTCATATTCAGATATAAATAAAGGTTATAAACAACATTTATTTATATCTGAATATGACATTATAATGTTGAAACGATCGTCATACAAATTAACATATTTGAACTGTTGACAGACATTTTTATATAATCTTAAAACAGTTCAGGGGCTAAATAAACAGTTTATGAGTAAGTTTTTAGTACGGTTAAAAAGTGGCAGAGTTAATTACAGGTATTTAATTCATATAAAAGTTGTTAATATGATAATGAATTGGATGTCTTTATATTGTAATATTTTAACTATTACCTTCAAATTTACGTTAATTATGGGAGTAAATAAACTAATTGTGATCAGATATAAAAGATGTTATTTTCCTGAAAACAGTTTACAGCATTGATCAACGTATTATATATAGTTATCGGCACAAGTATAAAAGCTCAAAATGGATTAATTTATCTGATAATAAAGTTATTGGAGGACAAAATCGTTTGACTTTTAATCCGATTACAGCCCACTCAGGCCAACCGGCTCATTACAGATTTAACAGAGTAGTTCATTTGAACCTCTCACGTAGTGCCATTCTATCTCACTGTGGTTACGTTTAACAGTTCTGCGTCGTTAACACAAGTTACAACTCTCCACGTAGTTAATATAGATTTATCAACGGGCTGTGCCTGGCTACTCTAACATTAATCATTACATTCATTTTATGTTTACTGATTTACCTAAGTGAAACACAACTCTTATGTTAAAGTTATCTGTTTGGAGAAATATTGGTTCAGTACTTTAAAAAAAATGAAGAAATAACTAATATCGGCGCAAAAATTATGTGCAACCGAGTTTGAATGTGTTTTTTTTTCTAAAAACTAAGAGGACATTGAACATTCCAATAATGCTAATGTTTCTCTTGTTTAACTGTGGTTTATGACATATGAACTTCAACATTTTATTATACTGCAAAATTTCGTAAATTTTAGAATTGTACGTTTTTCAAGGATAAAAGTTCTTATCAACTACACGAAACATTTTTTTTGGATTTTAGAGTCGTAAAATTAATTATTCGATCTTGTTTATATGTGTAAGTAAATACAGTAATTTTATATTGATTTAAATCAATTTTAATCTTTACATTTAAAGTTGTTTTGAATTGATTTACATCGAGTCAAAATCACTTCATTTACTTACACATATGAAAATGATGTATCGTAAATATATATGTAATAAGG
Organism: Stictocephala bisonia; assembly: GCA_035578905.1. Lineage (NCBI taxonomy): Eukaryota > Metazoa > Arthropoda > Insecta > Hemiptera > Membracidae > Stictocephala > Stictocephala bisonia. The sequence continues at coordinate 19,970 of JAQJVL010007258.1, read as the reverse complement.
AGTACAACAAGATCAAATAATTAAATTACGATCTCTAGAACCTAAGGAAACGATGTTTCATATAAATTGTCAAAAAATTTGTTTTTTTAGATCATAAAATTATAAAATTTATAAAACTTATAGAAAACATTCCTACTAACCATGTAATAAAATATAAATGCCCTGCATGTGTTTTTGAGTAAAAACCGTGTAAATTTGATGTATAAGGAAAAATAGTTGGAATTCCGGTACTTTTTTGTTCCAACTAAGATAAAAATTATTAGAACTTAAAGCAATTTTAAATTCATATGTCATAACGCAAAATTAAACAAGAAAAACATTGATATGATCAGAATTTTCACAAGCCTCTTGGTTTCTTAGATAACAACATTCAAACTCGAATGCACTTAATTTCTGTGCGCCGACAGTAGTAGTGATTTAATGAAACATGGTGGCCTTAGTCGTATAAAAATAATGAAATATTTTCGTAATAAAATAATGAACGGATAAATACTTACCTTTGCTATATGTAGGCTTTGCTTTCATTTAGAGTCAACAGTTTAGACAGTTGTTTCCCTTGTCTCTTAGAAGCCGCAGTGTACCGGGTCTTTTGACCGGTACATTTCGTTTTTTTTTCGTCGTTGTCTGCCGGGCTGCCTGAGATTCGCTTGTGCCCGGCGATTCGCGTACTTTGGTGGCCGTTGGCTCGGACTCGGTCATTCCGTGTTCCAGCTTTCGTCGGTCCGGTGGGCCAGTTTTCTAGTGGTTTCTCTGCAGCTTTCGTCAAGTCATGGTTGCCGGATGAGAGACTCCTAAACGTAAGTGTTCATTTGTAATTTCTAATATCTAATCACCCTTTTGGTGAAAATACTTTGTTTAAATGATAATAATAATCGGGGTTAGTTGTAATTTTCAGTGCATTGTTAAATTTGTGTTCTTTGTCAAGATGTTTCTCAGACTAGGTTAAAGCCATGTGCTCAATGTTACAGTTTTACCAGTAATTGCTTTATTATATCTTGTTTTATGTTCAATTGTAATTCTGTATAGTGTTTATTGAGCCTTTTTTCAGTTGGAGTTACCGATTTACCATCTTCCTGTTAATTGACAATAACCTAGCCTATCTTTAGTTTGATTTTCATGTTATAACATATTGCCCCTGTATCCATAGCCTAGTTTTCAGTTTGTAATTTTAAGTCCATATACGTAATTAATTCTTTGGTAATTTGTTAAGTTGTAGTTTGTCTTAAATCGGTTTTCCAACATAATTTTTCATAGCCTAAAAATGTATCTTTTATTTTTCTAGTGTGCTAATCATGTATAATTTTGTCTGTTCTTGTTTTGTTTTGCCATTTCATGTTTATTAGTTGTTATGTGTATTATTTTTGTAAAAGGGTTTGGCTGGACTGTTTTTAATGTGCTGTGGTGTTGCCTTGCAGTCCAGGGTCCTTGAGTGGGACGTTCAGCCCTCGGCCTGCCGTCCGGGGATGGTCAACCATTCTACCACTGCGAGCCTGGCCTGGGGACCATGTGATTGAGCGAGCTCTGCCCCTCACTGCCCTCTCTACTTCTCTGGGCAATTTACTTCAGTCCTCAGGTCAGTGCGTTCCTTTTTGTTTCCCGGCGGCTGAGCTGGGGGGTTTTGATGGCGTTAAAGAAAAAAAAAGTGAAATATAAAAGAAGAAAAAAAAAGTTGGTGGAACTATTTAATTGAGGCCTAGGCCTAAAAAACTGGACAGTGATTTGCGCAACACAGCCATGGGGGGACCTATATGTTTTTTTTATTAAAGGGGAAAAAAAAACTTAAAATACAAAAAAAAGAACTTTTAGTGTTAATACTTATTGTTATTTAGTTTAATTAGTTTATTTTGTTGTTATATTTTTCTAGAGTTTATATTTGTTAGGTCCCTACCGTTATATTGTGTTGTTATTTAATTCTATGTTTAGGCCTAGTGATCGTTATTTATTTTTTGTTGTTGTTAATTGTATTATAGATGTCTTGAAGTGAATTTTTACTCGAACGGTACCGTTTTATATTTTTTTTAAATTGTTTAATTTTTTAAACTCACCAAAAGGGGATTATCGTACTTTTACGTAACTTCTAATTCGGAGCTGCCCAGGGATTCCGGCTTACTCCCTGGCCTCGGTGGAATTATGGGATGGTGGGGCTAAATTGCCGGGTTATTTGAGGTTATCAAAATTGTTTCTAAATTTTGTCACCCTTTAAATTTGTTAATAAATTTTTTTCTTACGTTTTGGGTGTCTCTGGCTAGGCTGCAGATAGGCCATGTAGTTGTTAATTGGTAATTTGGGTATTTGTTGAGTTTGTTGTTTTTGTAGCTTTTGTGTATTATCTTGTTAATTTTAGGGTTTATTATTATTGATTTAAGTGCGAATTTACATTGTGGCCTTCTGCCAGCCAGTTTTGCAGCTTTCTTGGTAATAAAGTAGTTTTGCTCAGCTGCCGAGTTTTATTTTGGACCCTCCAACTGCCACCCGTGATCCCTTCGCTTGACTTGTTTTGAGCCATCCCCCGGTTGGCACGCTTTCCAGCTTTGGTGGGGGGGATGGGTCTCAGCAGTCACCTAAACAATGCACAATATAACATGCATGCTTGCTATATTTTAGGCTTTATTTTCCGTACAAAATTTATTACAACTAAAGAAGGTTTAGATTTTTGTACAGGATGTTAACAAACAATTACCCGATTTTAAATAGCTATATTTATCATAAACGGGGGCTTTATCCAAATATATTGGTCATTAAAATACTCAGAAAAGAATGAAGTTTACGAAAATGTAACATAAATGTTCAATATGTCCTCAATTTGCAACACGGATGACATATAGTTGATATCTGAATTTCTCATAGACACCTTACGTACAGTTTGGGACGAATTCAGCTATTGACCAGATGTCATCCGTGATGCAAATGGATTACAAATTAAACATTTATGATAAAATCTTTGTAAATTTCATTCTTTTGTGAGTATTTCAATGTCCAATATGTTTTGATAAAGCCTCTGTTTCTAATAAATATAGCTATTTAAAAATTCTTTTTGAAACACACTGATTTAGAGCGTACTTTTTTTAAATTTTAGTCTACCACTGTGGGTGTATGGGTGGTTGAGTGGGGGAATAGAATGGTAGCATTCGTAGCTTAGTGGTAGCATGTCTGCTTCTAATGCCGAGGGTCATCGGATAAAATCCCGCAAGATTAACTTTATAATTTCCCAAAGGGATTTGGTCCGTTGTCCTTTATAAACGTTTGCGTAATCTGTTTAAAACTGTCCGATCGAGAATTTTACTCTGATTCTCCGTACAGCAATATAAATAACCCCAAAATTCTACAGAGGTTTGTTTGATATAAGACGCTTTTTCATTTATATTTTATGATGATGTTCTTGTATTTTTACGATCATCCAGAAAGTCATTGTCTAGGAAAACAATTGAAGTTAAAAGCTTTATAATAATTGGTAATATTATTCGAAATTATTTAGGCCCCATTAGTTGTAATTTTGTATGATATAAATCAGTACACTTGATATTTGCATTAAAATGAAACATATAAAATAGTTTTTTCTGAAAATTTTAAATACGTTTCACATGTAATGTCTTTTAAAATTTAAATATACCAGAGCTGTTTAGGTTTCCCCAATAATTCTAAAAGTGTTGATATAAAAAAATTCATTAGGGAATCAGAATACATTCTTAAATTTACCATCAAAGCAAAATGGATGGTAGTAATTAATTTTAATATATTAACTTTTTTGATAAAATTTGTTTTTAATATAATAATATCATATCAAAATATAAGGATTAAAGTTGGAAGTCTATTTAAAGTTTATTACAAATATGTTCAATTAATTATATTTATTTTAGTATAACACCTCACTAACTATGAAGACCGCCTTAAAGTATAAGTTAATATAAAGCATAATAAGGCCAAGTGGCATATCTTTACTAAAAATACATACGGGTGGGTGGGTGAATACCACTGTACGTGTATGTGTGGGCGGGTGGGTAGGTGAATACCACTGTACGTGTATGTGTGGGCGGGTGGGTGAATACCAGTGTACGTGTATGGGTGGGCGGGTGGGTGGGTGAATACCACTGTACGTGTATGGGTGGGCGGGTGGGTGGGTGAATACCACAGTACGTGTATGTGTGGGCGGGTGGGTAGGTGAATACCACTGTACGTGTATGTGTGGGCGGGTGGGTGAATACCACTGTACGTGTATGTGTGGGCGGGTGGGTGAATACCAGTGTACGTGTATGTGTGGGCGGGTGGTGGGTGAATACCACTGTACGTGTATGGGTGGGCGGGTGGGTGGGTGAATACCACTGTACGTATATGTGTGGGCGGGTGGGTGAATACCACTGTACGTGTATGGGTGGGCGGGTGGGTGGGTGAATACCACTGTACGTGTATGGGTGGTAGGGTGGGTGGGTGAATACCACTGTACGTGTATGTGTGGGCGGGTGGGTGAATACCACTGTACGTGTATGTGTGGGTGGGTGGGTGAATACCACTGTACGTGTATGGGTGGGCGGGTGGGTGGGTGAATACCACTGTACGTGTATGTGTGGGCGGGTGGGTGAATACCAGTGTACGTGTATGGGTGGGCGGGTGGGTGGGTGAATACCACTGTACGTGTATGGGTGGGCGGGTGGGTGGGTGAATACCACTATACGTGTATGGGTGGGCGGGTGGGTGGGTGAATACCACTGTACGTGTATGTGTGGGCGGGTGGATGAATACCAGTGTACGTGTATGTGTGGGCGGGTGGATGAATACCAGTGTACGTGTATGGGTGGGCGGGTGGATGAATACCAGTGTACGTGTATGTGTGAGCGGGTGGGTGAATACCAGTGTACGTGTATGGGTGGGCGGGTGGATGAATACGAGTGTACGTGTATGTGTGAGCGGGTGGATGAATACCAGTGTACATGTATGGGTGGGCGGGTGGGTGAATACCAGTGTACGTGTATGTGTGGGCCGGTGGGTGAATACCACTGTACGTGTATGTGTGGGCGGGTGGGTGAATACCACTGTACGTGTATGTGTGGGCGGGTGGGTGAATACCACTGTACGTGTATGTGTGCGCGGGTGGGTGAATACCACTGTACGTGTATGTGTGGGCGGGTGGGTGAATACCAGTGTACGTGTATGTTTGGGCGGGTGGTGGGTGAATACCACTGTACGTGTATGGGTGGGCGGGTGGGTGGGTGAATACCACTGTACGTGTATGTGTGGGCGGGTGGGTGAATACCACTGTACGTGTATGTGTGAGTGGGTGGATGAATACCAGAGTACGTGTATGGGTGGGTGGGTGGGTGAATACCAGTGTACGTGTATGTGTGGGCGGGTGGGTGAATACCAGTGTACGTGTATGTGTGGGTGGGTGGATGAATACCAGTGTACGTGTATGTGTGGGCGGGTGGATGAATACCAGTGTACGTGTATGTGTGGGCGAATGGGTGAATACCATTGTACGATTATGGGCAGTTGGGTGGGTGAATACCACTGTACGTGTATGTGTGGGTGGGTGGGTGAATACCATTGTACGTGTATGGGCAGGTGAATTCCACTGTAAATGTATGGGTGGCTTAGGTTAGGTTCTTGAGGTAAGAAGCAATTGAAATAACAGGTTACGTACCTTATCGTCCTCAATTCCTGTATAGTAATAAAGTTTTGAAAATGACTACTTGATAGTTGAAACTATATTAAACTTTATTACTATACAGGCATTGAGGACGATAAGGTACGTAACCTGTTATTTCAAGTGCCAATTCCAGAAGGCCAATCATGAATAAAAAAGCTATTGAAGGTTTTATGTACATACTTGTTTTGCAATATGTAAAAATAGTACATTCTGAAGTATGAATAATGATGTTAGTCCTAAAAATTTTAGTTAGTATCATTATTTAAATAAACAAGGACGCCGAGTGATTTGAAAATTTATATACTTTGAATCCTGACCTGGAATTATTTATAAGTACTGTCACCTGCTCATATTAATGGCCAATGGAGAATGGGCAGAAAAATGTTAAAAATCTGCCTCTCGTAAACGAAAAAAGGCTACCATGATAAAAAAGATAGTAAGCATAGTATTATATATATTAGGTACACTTTGAATTACCTAAAATACCAACGTGTATTTCGAAAAAACTGAAACAAAACAAGGTGAAATAATGCTTTAGGAACTAATGGAAAGGAGAAAGGATTGTTTGACTAATTAGCAAAGTTAGCTGATTCCGTGAAATATTAAATTGAAACCACGTAAAACTTTTCCCTAAAGGGTTTTTAACCAACCTTTAATTACTACTTATCAAATATAAGGAATTGAAATGACTGAATTGAATTTTGATTATATATTTTTAGACATAAATCTACCAGTTTAATGTTCATTTTATTTTACCAGGTGAAGTTAGGGCTATGAAGACCTCTCTAACACTTAAACCTAGAGACCAACGGCTTTACGTGACTTCCAAACCACGGGTGTTCATGTAATACCGAGTTTAGTGACTCAATAGGTAAGGATTCGGAATGCAGAGACATGCTCCATGGACCGAACCCTCAACTGAGATAAAGCCTGTAGGCTCATGTGAATTAGCGGGTAAAGTTTGAAAAATCCTCTTTAGTTAGGTACTAGCGAATTTGATCTTACATTTATTACAACATTTAAGCATATCTTTGTTAGAATATTTGGTTTTTGAAGCATTATATGTAATACTGTACGTGTAAGGGTGGGCAGGTGGGTCAATACCACTGTACGTGTATGGATGGGTGGGTGGGTGAATACCACTGTACGTGTATGGGTAGGTGGGTGGGTCAATACCACTGAACGTGTATGGTGGGTCAATACCACTGCGCGTTTACTCTCGAGAGTTTAGCTCGTCGTAATAAACTGAGTAGTACACGGCATTTTTAAAAACTGAGTCTGGAACCAATTTTATACTTTGAGTAGCCTTCCAGTGTATTTATGCCTATAAAATAACCATAATGTACAATATATAAGGGGAATAAACTCAGTTTGAAGCAGAGAGAATTTAACTCCAGAAATTGTGGTTTACATCACGTCCAGAAGCAGATGTAGGGAGACACAACTTGACGACGTGCGCAGCTTCATGTTGAGAAACTACGTACATAACTCACAACAATCTATCACGTTTATGTATCACTGATGTACTGTGGTAAACTGATCTAGTTGTTATTTCACATTACGTCCAACAGCAAATGTAGGGGACACAGCTTGACGACGTGCGCAGCTTCATGTTGAGGGACTACGTACATAACTAACAACACTCTATCACGTTTATGTATCACTGGTGTACTGTAGTAAACTGGTCTAGTTGTTATTTCACATCACGTCCAATAGCAAATGTAGGGGGACACAGCTTGACGACGTGCGCAGCTTCATGTTGAGGGACTACGTACATAACTTACAACTCTATCACGTTTATGTATCACTGGTGTACTGTAGTAAACTGGTCTAGTTGTTATTTCACATCACGTCCAATAGCAAATGTAGGGGGACACAGCTTGACGACGTGCGCAGCTTCATGTTGAGGGACTACGTACATAACTTACAACTCTATCACGTTTATGTATCACTGGTGTAAAATGAAATGAAATGAAAATTGTCTTTATTAGGCGGAGTTAGGACTAATAAGTCCTCTCTTCCACTCAAACTTATTCCAAAAATATGTTGTTTTTTTAACTATATGAAATATATACAGTAAATTTTACAGTTTTTTAAATATATACTTGTATATCCTAAAACAAAAACAATAACTTATATCAAACATTTTATTGATAAAAATGGCAAAAGAACATTACTGATATAAAAATAATAAAGACATAAATCAATATTCAGAAATTAATTATTTCTAATATCATACATTCCACACACATACAAATCACTCATGAACCACAGCTCCCGCAACCCCCACCCACCCCTACCAGCCCCGCAGAAGCCGGTCCTTTACCTCCAACCCAAAACGAGCGCGCTTATCAATGGTCCTGATGTTATCAGGGAGCAAATTCCATAAACGACAAGCAGAAACGGTAAAAGAGTTGCTATAGAGAGTGGTGTAATGAATAGGCACTGATAGTAGGGAGGCTCCCTGACATGTATTTCTGGTACTGATTTCGGAGATGAACTTGAAACGCTCGGACAAGTATTCAGGAGATCTAGTGTTTAAAATACTAAACACAAGAATAAGGGTGTGATATTCACGAAATTGTTTTAGTTTGAGCATCCCTAACTGTTTGAAGAATGGATAAACATGATCATCCCGTCTTAAATTGAATATAAATCTAATGCAGAAGTTCTGTGCTCTTTGAAGCCTGCCCGAGAGCTTAACAGTCATGTCATTGATCACCACGTCACAATAGTTGAAGTGAGGCAGAACCAGAGTTTTTACTAGCATACTTTCACAGAAAATGGCAGATAGGAAGCACATCGTTTAAGACTATGAATGCTAGCAAACACCCTACTGCATACCAACGTAACATGATCAGTCCAACCCAAAGTTTTAGTCATAGTAAGTCCTAGATTCTTTACACTGTCGGAGTAGTCGAGAGTATTGTCATTTAGTCTCAGTCTAGGGAAATCAGTGAAATTGATTTGTCGAAGTAGTCTAGAATGTCCAATAAGGATAGTCTTGGTTTTATTATCATTTAACATTAGTCCATGTCTCTGAGACCAAGCAGCTATTACAGCAATATCAAGGTTCATTTGTGAAACCACTCGGTGAGACACAGCAATAGGGAAATGTTGGTAAATCTGTAAGTCATCAGCGTACAAGTGATATTTAGAGAAGCATATGTCAGATGTTACATCATCAATGTAAAGTGAGAAAAGTAGAGGTCCCAGAACGGATCCCTGTGGCACACCTCTGATCACAGGTTTCCATCCGGACGTGCCCTCTCCAGTACGCACACACTGGCAACGACCCGACAAGTAGGACCCGACCCAGTCCACACAGTTATCAGAAAACCCATATTTTTTAAGTTTCATAAGGAGTAAAGGATAGTAAACGCAGTCAAAAGCTTTAGAGAAGTCAAAAAGTGTTAGTATTGAAAGATTACTCTTGTCCATTGCATACCGTTTATCATCGGTGATTTTCAGAAGGGCTGTTGTGGTGCTGTGATTAGGGTGGAAGCCAGATTGAAAGTTAGATATTAGTTTACTGTTAAGATAATCATAAATTTGCTTATGAACAATTATCTCGAGGCATTTGGACAGGGCGGGAAGAATACTTATTGGCCTTAAATCAGAGGGAGATAAAGGATTTGAAGTTTTAGGCAAAGGTTGAACAATAGCAGACTTCCAGGCACTAGGGAAAATAGCTGATATTAAAGAAAAATTAAATATTGCTGTAATGATTGGTAACGGGTAGGGTAAGTTTGATAAATTTTATTGGAATACTGTCAGCTCCGACTGCGTTACTAGTTGTCCAATTCAAGGCTTTTAGCACTTCTTCATCAGTAGCCAAACGGAATGAAAATTTATGGAAAATCATAGGAAAGGGAGAACTGGTTAGTTCATTAACGTAAATTTTGGCTTTTGATAAATCAATAGGAATATTAGTGAAATAATCATTAATAACATCAAAGTCGATGTTGATGGAAACAGTAGGGTTTGACTTCCCAATCCCCTCCCAGCTCCTTAACTTTTGTCCAGAGTGATTTAGTAGACTTTTTCTTGTCAGATAATGATCGGTAATAATGTCCAATTTTAGAGTTATGGATCTGTTGCTGGGTTTGGTTTCTTAATCTCTTATACGCATCCCAATTATGGGCATATTTAGATCTTTTTGTGTACTGTGATAACTGATCCAGTTGTGATTTCACATCACGTCCAGCAGCAAATGTAGGGAGACACAGCTTGACGACGTGCACAGCTTCATGTTGAGGAACTACGTACATAACTTACGGCCCTCTATCACGTTTATGTATCACTGGTGTACTGTGGTAAACTGGTCTAGTTGTTATTTCACATCACGTCCAGTAGCAAATGTAGGGAGACACAGCTTGACGACGTGCGCAGCTTCATGTTGAGGAACTACGTAAATAACTTACAACACTCTATCACGTTTACGTTTCACTGGTGTACTGTGGTAAACTGATCCAGTTGTGGTTTCACATCACGTCCAGTAGCAAATGTAGGGAGACACAGCTTGACGACGTGCGCAGCTTCATGTTGAGGAACTACGTAAATAACTTACAACACTCTATCACGTTTACGTTTCACTGGTGTACTGTGGTAAACTGATCCAGTTGTGGTTTCACATCACGTCCAGCAGCAAATGTAGGGAGACACAGCTTGACGACGTGCGCATCTTCATGTTGAGGAACTACGTACATAACTTACAACACTCTATCACGTTTATATTTCCTGTTACGGGTGGGTGGGATCGGAAACACTATACATACTCGTATATGTATGTGATGGTAGGAGGTCAACCAATTGCGTACATTTGTAGTTAGTTAGGTTAGTATGTGTAAGTGGAATGGTCTTCACCACTTTTTAGTTATGGATCGGTTCTTTTGCCTAATGTGGTGATTAGTCATTATGGTATATCCCCTTTAAGTAACATTGGAAATCGAATAACACGGTCTGTGAAACATCAGTTGTTCAGTGTGATAACATAAAGTTTAACTGACTTTTAAGGTTAAAATACGTTCATAAAATTTAGTTCTACATATTTAGTTAACTGAGACAAAGTTAAGTAAGTTTCTCTGTTAATGTTCTGATTTGGAATCTCATCTAATGGTAATATACATGTACCAAATACTTAATGTGAGAGTTATTAGTTTGAGTATCTACATAACATTTTTTATTCCTTATCCCGTGTCTAACCATTGATTTGATTTTTAAGAACTAAATCACAAATAGCATAAGTTTTCTTGGATTTTGGGGTCGTAGCCAAAAAATCTATCAAAATCAATATTAACTGCACATATTTGAGTGGGCGGGTGGGTCAATTTCACAGTACATGAATGGGTGAATGAGTGGGTCACTACTCCCCAAAAGAATGTGTCAATAAATGGAGTAACCTAGTTCTAAATTTATGAGATGTAATACCCTTTACTTTAAATATTAACTTATATTATAATAATCCTGAACAATTTGATTAACTTTTATTTCTATATGTTATGAAGTAAAATACGCATAATGTATGATACAATATTTCTATGCTTATAAACTATTTAAAGATTAAAGCATTTAAAGAAATGTTCACTAATAATGGTATAGACTACCATCCATGTAAATAACGAAAGCAAGTGTTCTCGGAAACAATATTCCAGGTCTATATCACCGTAAAGCCTTTTACCATTTCCCCAACCACAGAGTTATTCTTTTCTCAGGAAATATAACGTAAAAAGAACGTTTTACTGTTTCATTGTTAATATTTTTCAAATCACAAATTCCTCGATTTCTCGTCATCGATAAATCAAAATATAAAGTAAAGATAAGACTTCACCGTTTTATTTTTATTATTTTGGTAAATTGTCTCTTTTTCCAAATGTTGTATTAAATTTTGCTTCTTTGAGACAGTGTAAAGTTATTTGTAATAATCTGTATGGCTAAATAATGTTTGTAGAATGAAGAATATTTAAAAAGCTATTGAGTTATCTTTTGGTTATTTATGCCAAATTACGTAACAAATTCAATACATTAAAGTCAAGTTAAATTAACTTTAACATACTTAATTTGAAAAATATCCTCTTTTAATATTAAAAATAAATAAGATACAAACCTCATGTATTAAGACAATTAAGTTAAAATAGCATTTTTGTGTGAGTGATATTTGAGAGGATTTGTTGAAATTCCAAAATTAAATAAAATTAATCAATTTGTTGGCAAGCCAATGACTGAGAATATACTAGTTAAAGTTACTTAAATAAAATAATTTAATTAAATTTTGATTGGGAACAGTTTATATTTGAGTTTGTTTTATTTATTTTTTTTTTTTATATATCACTAGAACATGTTTTACCTTTTCCTAATGTAAGTACATGAAACCTTTTAATATAAGGATGCAGTGCACATGTATATGTACACTGTTTAGTTTTCTGTGTTTATTATTTTGTAATACTAACAAATATAACATTTCATTTATTTACTTTGTTTTAATTTTACTTTTTATAAGTCTCCTAGAAGTTTGAAATTATTATTCATTTCGTTGAAATTATTATGTGATTTATAATAATCTCACTGTAATTATTAATGTATAGGAATTGTATAAAATATATTAATACTTTAAATATATAATCCTTACTTTGGTTAAATAAGTTCTCAAACTTTCCGATTCACTGCTGAGGTGAAATTTTGAATTCGGTTTCTTTAATCTTAAAGAGGAAAAGTATAAGTTTCTGATACACTACTTGGACATCTTAGCTCGAACCAACCTAGTTTCAGAATTAGTTCCGATTTAAGAAAGACCTTTGTTTAAATGGAAAGCTCTAATGTAACAGCTGATCAAATAAAAAAAATCTATTTTAAAACACAGATTTGTTGTCAGGCAGCAATGCAAATGAAGTCAGCTTTTGAAAACAATTTTACAATTGACGATTTACTTGATTATTATCAAAGAAATGGTACTTTTAGTCCCTGAGAAAAACTGTGGTATTAAACAAAAATATCTAAATAAATAGCATAATAATTTATTCATTAAAACATTCTTCTACTTATCAAATCCCGGAAAATTCTCTAGTATATGAATCTATGAAATATTGACATGATATTAATTATTGAACGTTTTTATTGAACATTCGTTACAGATATTAAGTTTTAAAATTTAACATAATCAAAACAAATAAATAATGAAGTTATTAAATATAGCATTTTAATAATGTGCGATCTAATTATAGTGTAGGGCTACCTAATATTCATTATTTTCTAAGATAAGCCTTAAGTTAACGACTAAAATTTGCGCTAATTACAAACATTTTTAATATCTTAATAATTACCATATTACTTGTTCGTACAAATTAAATACAAATGAACATCAGAAATGTATTATAATATAAATACAAAATATAATAAAATAAAGCGATCGATTTTGATAAACCACAAACCTTCTGATCTAAGGAAGGTAGACGTGTTAACCAACATTTATCACAATAATATTTGTATACTTTGTACTAAGATTGCAATAAAATTGTGTACTATGTCGTTAATTCGTATCTTGTTTTCGCACTAAAGGAGTACTAACAACGCTTGTGTATTTTGTCAACACGTACTCTAGAAGGAAGATAAATTGTTTGTCATAAACATTATGTGGCGCCAAGAGAAATAGAACATATTTGTTTATTTCCTCCAACGTGTACACGTTTACAGCCAACGAGATATGTTTGTTTTGTGTCTGTAAACATACAACAAATTAAGTTGTGAACTACAGTGATATTTGTGCTATAAATCAACAAAAATAAATTGACGTAATTGTAATGTTGACTTAATTATAATCAAAATGCCGTTCTTATTTAAAAACCATAAAAATTTGACACTTACGGTATTTTTTATTGATTTAAATTCGTCTAGTTACGATTTTACTACCTTTTAATAATAGAAACAATTTATATAAGGATATTATTTTAACATAATAACAACGTTTTTCACTGTATCAAAAATGCAGATTTTTTCATAAATTACTCTAGTTTCCGGAGTAGTTATTTTAAAAAATAAAACAAAAAAGTAACTAGACATGTTTATCAATAATATATTTTTTAAAGTATGTTTAGTACCCACCCAATGTGCATTATAATAGGGTTATCTTATTTCAATCAAACCGGAGAGTCCGTTCAATCATTCTGAGTAAACAGGAAATGAAACCGTCAATGTGAAATATGGTTATTTCCACTCAAGAGCCTATACTGCAAAAACACCTCATTTCAATTACGTCCTGATTAAAATAGTGTACATTTTATACACACTTAAAACATAGTTATTATTTGGAAATATTTATAATTAAAGCATTAAAAACATTGTTTATTTTTTAAACCTTTCTAAATAATCATACTTACCACCACGTTTTTGAAATTTTGAACAAAAAATGTTCAATTAATGTGCGTCCATTGAGTTTAAAATTTGGTTAGTTATTTTAAGGTGTAGTACATTTTTTATAAAATTATAAACAACAATGTATCGACTAAATTGTTATGCATGCAACAGAATTGGTTATACATTTTGCTAGTTATGTTTCCTTTTTGTATATTAGGTGGTAGTGTAGTCATCAAAAGTCATCAAAAAGAAAATTCAGAATTAAATAACTTATTTGAGTACAACTTACTTGAGATAAGATTGCAAATATATTTTACTAAAATAAATTGTATTTGGAAGTGTTTTTTTTTGTTTTTTTACTTTCTTCCATACGCGTTAGCATAGTGAAAAAATTTTTTTACAAGTTGGTCTAAAAATCCATTTTAGGGTCCCCTGAACCCAAAAATGTGTAATATTTCGAAAAAATGTTGGTGTCTGTCCGTATGAGTGTCTGCCTGTGTGTATGTGCAGTTCACTGGAGACAAAACAGATGGGTACATTTTTATGAATTTCGCTATGGAGGTATATTTAGCCAATATATCCAGACCATTTTTCACTGTTTGCAATTTTGTGGTTTTTTTTATTTTTATGTGCAAAAAACATACAAAATTGGTATTTTCTAAAGAATAACTCCTACAATTTTGATTACATTTTCAGGAAAGATGTGAATTACAATTTGAACTATTTAAGTAAAAACCACATGTCTCTAAAGTGACTAGTTTTTAAGTTATGGCAAAAGAACATATTTGGGAATCAAACTGGTAATTTTCAAAGTTAGATTTTTTACAGTTTAATATGGGGGAAAGTTTGTGCCAATTTTTTGGAACCAATTATTATTTATAAAGTTATTGTTACTACCACCGACCATAAAAATAAAGAGAACTATGGCCAGCCATTTTCAAAGTACATAATATGTTTAAAAAAATTTCATTCTTTTTTATTTATATTGTTTTATATTAAGTTATGAAACTCGTTCTTTATTTTTAGAGTTTTGAGAAAAAGTAAAAAAGTTTAAAGTAGCCAGTTACATTTTATATTATAAAAAATATGTATACGATATTGCCTCGTATATATGCAAAAATAACATATACATGTATAATACATACGAATATTTAAAGTTTCGAAATATTGATAAATGTTACGGGTGTTACCAATGCCGATAGATCAGCCCGATGTTCTTTGCGACCTTTACGACTCCAAACAACACCGGGGTGATAAATAACTCCACTCTTCTACAGATGTTTTGTTTGATACATGAGGCTTTTGTATTAAAATCTCGTGTAATTTTTCTTTTGTCACAGGCATTCAAAGATACACGATTGGAGACGAATTAGCAAATATAACTTTTACCTTTATTGATATAGTGATATATTTGATGGTGATATTATGTGATATAACACCATTTATTTGAATCAATGGTTAAACATAGTATATCTATTTTACTATAGACACTATAGTACTGACTATTTTAACCAAGCTATTGATTTATTGTACGTGTATATGGTAAATATTTATGCATATAAAACTCATTCATTAGGGTAATGTTGTTAGTTTATACACATACTTTTTTTGTATTTATAAAAGATCACTTACAGACAGCATTGTTAAAGTATTCCATCTAAATTGGTTAAACAATTGAAATATTGAAATCTGACGTTACCTAAACGTCAGATTTAATTTATTAGCTAGTATTTGTTTAGTCAGTTAACCTAAAAATGAACTATATTTCTTCTTCATCTATGCGAATTTCTAAAGATCATTTCTATTCACCACAAAAATGAGATTTTTTTTTAGATTACTCGTCATTCGTCGCATCTAAAAATATAAGGTTATGTCTGATAATTCTTCATCTTTAAAAATATAATTTATTGTCTGCCATTTCTCATATTTATACGTATTCTCGACTTTGTCAGCTGCCATTAATTAGTGTACATATTATACTAATTAATTATACCCCCCCTTACTCCTATTTAACCCCTCTTTTAACCCCCACGTTAACCCTTCAAACTGAGGTGAAAGCCCGTACTTCCCTCGTTGAACTAGTTTCACACCGAAGCATGCGCAGCCTATTTGAACTGGCAAGTACAGTTAAAAAAAGTCTAAGAGATGACGTTTTTAATGGATTCCTTTTTACTATATAGTAGCGTGTGATGACTAAATACTATTTGAACTTTTTTAATTCACCTAAAATAATCAATGTATCATCCTATGATTAGAATTTATAGGTTTTTATTTTTTGTGGTTAAGTATTTATGTAATAATATACATTAGCTTTTTACATTCTCAGACCAAACATTTTGTCAATTAAATTCAAGAATACAGAAATTTTAGTGAAGTTAGGGAAACTAGTTATACAGGGTGTTTATTTTGAAACGTAACCCTATTAATAAGTACAGAAAATGAAGGTTTACGATGATGAAACGTTCGTAGGTTGGTATCCCTGGTTCCGCTCCTTCCTCGGCTATCATCTGATATACTTTATTTTGTTTCGTGCAATTTTATTAGATTGAGGTCAGAAACATGGTTTTGAGCAAAGACCAGAGAGTGTTTATTGTGGGTTAATATTTAAAACTAAATCCTATGTTTTATGTCAAGATGCTTGCGAACAGTATTCTGAACCCATTGTATTAACTATATGAAGGTTTATTTTTAATTGGATGTAGAGTATTGTTATGAAAATCATCCATTTAAAATCATGGGTTGTGTTTTAAAATAAACACCCTGTATTAGAAAGTAGATTATAGACAATTGGGAAAATAAAATTATATATTTGATATTTTACCACATTTTATTCATATATTTAATTATATAACATTTTTACGTTGTAAGGTCATACAAATAATCTAATGTGGCGTAGATTATGTGCTCATGCTCAATATTTAACCATTTTATAATTTTGAGAACTTGAAAAAATATTAAAACATTGAATACATTGTAAATGTAGAGCTACATATTAAGTCATTACATCATATTGATTAAAATGTGGAAATGAAAATACCATCCTTTTCAATTTGTTTTTGAGTAAATAGCCACAAAAGAAATGAATCAATCAACATGACATTCCGTTCATTTGTTTCCTAAGCTAAAAGTCACTCTAAACAAACACTCTCTTTTCAGTGTTGGAAACATTTAATTTATCAAGCTACGATACTCCAATTAGTTTGAAGCTAAATTTGTTTCAAATAACTGATTTCTGTCATCTTTTAAAGGAAAAATATCAAAACTGCTTGTATGTGATAATTTTAAAAGTTTGTGTATATGTAAGCCAGCTATATATTGGCATAGGGTATCTTAAAGATAGAATGTATGACTAGATCGTTTTACAGGTATTTGGAAGGTAAACTTCATAAGTATATACGAACATTTATGAAGGTAATATTTAGATAATTGTTCTTTATTACTCATAATTTTAAGTTTATTTTATTTAGTAAAATTATTATGAATAATTAATTACACAATATAATATAATGTACAACAATCGTTTTTATTTAAAGTAAACAAATTACAATAAACCAAGTTTATGTTTTAAATTTTTCAAAGTAAAAAACTATTTAAAAACATTTTGTTAAATAATTTTAACACAGCTGAATCTCATATAAAACATTTCAATTGTTGTGTTTTTGGTTAAAAATTATGTATTTTTCCTATTAGTACATTTAGCATATTTATTACATATTAAATAACAAGATCGATTCTATATTTAGGGCTTTGAAAAGTCTGGCTATTCTTATACTGCAACGAAATTTGTACATTTTTTATTAGTAATTTAAAAAAACTATTATTTAGTCTGAAAAATTTACATTTTGATGCCTAATCAACAAAAGTACTCATTTTAGCCATATTTTACGCTACAACAAGTAATTAATAGTAAAATGTTGTGATATTTACAAAAACAATATATATAAGAAATACGAACATGAAAAGTTTCCAAAAAGTTAATGATGTTTCTTAAATATTTCCCGGAACTGTTAGGCTGACCTGTCAGGTAATTTTTATTTCTATATGATCTCATATAAAGAAAAATTAGCCCTATTAATATGAATTTATTACAAAATGTAATTCTGAATGTTGAATCTATGTTTGAAACATCAATCTGAACTGAGAAGTGCGAGTTGGTGTCAGTCTATTATTCATCACCTCCAGCTCACGTCAACCCCCCTCCCCCCGAAACGTAATTAACCAGACAAAGACGTTACATACATTTAGAATTAAAATACCTTGAATGAACTGTGGTAATATATATTGGGGTTCAAATTACAGCTTTTAGTTCTAACAGTAAATAAATCTATATGTTACGGCAGACTTTCACTAATATATTATTATAAGTTTTATTCATAAGTAAACCGGTCACTTAACTGGTCTAATATTTTGTAAACCTGTTTTTATAATCTTTTTTAAATTAAATATTGAGCTGACTTTAACGTATTCAATTGTTTATAAAAACAAAAGAAAGCAGCGCTAATTTAAGAATGATCTATTTGCAGATTGTGCACTTAATCAGTATCACACGTGTTTACTAAATATGTATGGTTTTGAGGAATCAAAGTGAAAAAAAAAAAAACACTCGGTCGTATATTTCATTGCACATTATAAAATAGTCTTTCATATTGGAAGATATAAATTAAATACATTATTACTAAAATTCTATATGTACTAATAGTCATACATTTTTGTTTTTTATACCAAACAAGGGAGTGTATAGATCGTGGCAAGTTTTACTTTTCAGAAATAAATTTGTTACAGTAATAGTGATCTCTATTGTAGGTAAATAATGATAAGTTATTCGTGTAATAAATGCATTTATTTTATTGATTTCCTATATTATTTATTATTTAAGATGTGTAAATGGTTTGGGTTTGAGTTATTTGAAGACAGTGGATCCAAACTACCGCAATTAGATTTAATCTCATACACAAGTTTAATGATAATGAGAATCCTAAAATCAGCTGGAAAAACCTCACGATACGGCAGTAAAAAATTAACTCACAAAACAACGAAATCATTCGAATTAAAAAGTATATGACAAACCATTTCTGCACGAACAAGACAAAATTTACGGCGTAACTGATGACAGAAAGTTGAGAGATTATGTTCATAATTCTGTTTTAAGGGATAATTTGGAATTATATAATTTTATTTGTCATAAAGTATTTTAAGATTTAAATAAAATTATGTGCCGTTTCCGACGTGTACTACTTTACGTCAGTGGCATTTTTAACTTATTCTATAACCTTTGTTATGGGACCAAGGTCCAAAAGACCTCCAGGGATTTGAACCCGTGTCACTCTTCATATCAAGCAGAAGTGCTAACCACTAAGCTAGCAAGAGACGCTGAGTAGTTCGTCATAACATGACAACGTAACTATTTGTTTACTCATTCAACTTCTATAGTTCGAAACATTTTTAATGTTTATAATCACACTAAACTATATAAATGATTAAGTAATTGATCTATTTGTAATAAATTAATATATTCCTAACAAATGATATTCATTGGGGTTCAATAAAATATTGAAATAGATATTAAACTTGTTTAGATAGAAACTTTATTCGAAAATTTTATATGGCCCATAAACTCAAACTATTTTTCATAGAAGTATAAAAAATCATACTGTATATTGGACAGTAATCAAACCTAACCTAACCTAACCCAACCTAACCTAACCTGACGTAACATAACCCATCTTACCAAAGTTATCTTGACCTAACATAAACTAACCTATCCTAACCTGACGTAATATAAACAAACATAACCCTTACATAACCTAAACCCAAACTCAAACTATTTTTCATAGAAGTATAAAAAATCATACTGTATATTGGACAGTAATCAAACCTAACCTAACCTAACCTAACCCAACCTAACCTAACCTAACCTAACCTAACCTAACCTGACGTAACATAACCCATTTTACCAAAGTCATCTTGACCTATCACAAAC
>JAQJVL010007257.1:0-24833 GCA_035578905.1 Stictocephala bisonia | reverse complement strand
AACCAAAAATTTAGATTTCATGTAAGGAATTACAAAACAAGAGTTGTCATGGAAACTAAAGATGTACTTTGATGAACGCTTGCAAATAAAATCATTATTGAAGTCAACACTGATATGTCATTGTGTTTTCATGGTTACGCGTCACCTTCCCGCGTCACCCTCCCGCGTAACGTAACGTTTTCAGACAGTTAGGTCAAGACTAAAGCATGTTCCATGCTAAAATTTCAGCTCCAAATATATCCACAGGGCCCATGTTCTATATAAATATTATAAAAACTAGGCCTCTTATCTGAAATAGCCTATTTTTTACTCATTTCAGAAGAAAATTTAGGATTAAGTTATATTACATATTTAAATTTATACTTCTGAAAAGAATTGCTTAGTAAATATACAGTTCAGGCATAAACAGGTTATTTTAAAACTAAACATCCAGATCAAGACAGGAGGTGCCAAGTATTTTGAGTATCTTGTACTAGGCCATGCATAAATAAGATTTAAATTAAATACAACAATTAAATATTAATTTAAATACCCATCTAGACTTACTTTCAATTTGTTTGAACAAGTGAAAATGGCCTAAGAAAATGAAAGAACAACTTTTACACAAGTTACTTTGTAACTACTAACTAATAGATTAGAAATGCATACAAAAGAGCCAAACATTATTTCAATTCTTAAAATATTACCATAATTACTGTTTAGGCCAAAAACTAAAATCTAGTCAAGCAAGTATGACAGAAATAAGACAAATAGGTTAGGTTAACCTTACTATTAGAGATGGGCCAAAAAGAACGGAACAGTCTTATTGGAACTGTTCTCTAGAGTTAGTTGTTCTGTTCCGGAACAGTTCACCAGAAATGACTGTTCCGGAACAGTTTGCTGAAGACGGGACTCGTTTGAGTCACACATACACAGTTCACCAGAAATAGAAATGACTGTTCCGGAACAGTTTGCTGAAGACGGACTCGTTTGAGTCACACATACGCAGTTAACCAGAAATAGAAATGACTGTTCCGGAACAGTTTGCTGAAGACGGACTCGTTGAAGACTAACTCGACACACATCCGGCCAATAAACAATGAATAGTTTAAACTAATCCGATTCTTAGTATAATTCACTTTACCATATTACTCATAGTAAATTAACGTTTTGATTTTGTTATTTTATCTACTATTTTTGTTTGTATGTACCTCTTCATCATTATATTAGTTTTCTAAAATATGTATTGAATTTAAACATGGGAACTCATTTTTACAATTTTACTTTCTTGTCTGTTGGGTTATCAATAGACTTTTTCTTTTGTCCAAACAGTTGTATATAAGTATATATGTATTTTATA
The DNA here is from genome assembly GCA_035578905.1 of Stictocephala bisonia. Lineage (NCBI taxonomy): Eukaryota > Metazoa > Arthropoda > Insecta > Hemiptera > Membracidae > Stictocephala > Stictocephala bisonia. Next base: position 23,494 of record JAQJVL010007257.1, on the reverse strand, counting down.
ACTATTCTGAATTCTGCAAATAATAGGCCTGGTGTTGTATTATAAAAATAATGTATAGTTTTTTATTATATTTGCTTTAATTTCATGTTTTTTTTTTTTTTTTTTTTTTTAGGAAATAATGGTATGTCTTAGTACTATAATTTACTTTACCATAATATTGATGGTAATTTTACGTTTTGATTTTGTTATTTTATCTACTATTTTTGTTTTTCTGTAGCTGTTCATTATTATATTAGTTTTCTAAAATATTTATTGAATTTAAATATGTGAACTAATTTGTACAATGTTACTTTCTTGTCTTTTGGATGATTAATTCATAAATGGATGATTAATTAATTGTCTGGCATTCTCATTTGTCCAACCAGTTTTGTATAATTATAAATGTATTAAAAGCAAGAATTTATCCAAATATGATTGATTTAACCCACTTTAGAAATATAATTGTTTTTTTTTTTTTGCAGAGAAATGTTTTTACCCTTAGACTCAGGGTTCCAAACGATTCCGAACACTCAGGAGTTGGATGAATCTAGCTGGTCTTGGTTACAATCTGACTGTTCTTCATAAACTGTTCCGGAACAGCTTTACGGAACAGTTCAATTCCTGGAGTTGTTACGGTTCCGACTGTTCCGGAAATTAACTGTTCTTGCCCATCTCTACTTACTATGATTTGAAATTAGAATAATAACAACAGCAACCGAAAAAAACAAGATGAATGAATTCTAACTTTCGATATACTCAAGATATCGATTGTAAAATTTATCACCAGGTATATTCCGGATATTGATACTTTTCTCTCAAAAGTCGATTTATTTTACATCGACGATATAAGTAGGTTTACAATATCAATGTTTTGAAAATTTTATTTTATATTTTACTAACCAACAGCTCTTCCTACACTGCGGCGTGGTACACATACAGTGGTAATGAGACATAGGAGCCACATGACATTGTGAGGTTAATTTCACCTGACATAGTGACATTAAAAGTTTTGATGTCACTATCATTGTTGACATTGGCAGAATGACTGTAAAGAAAATATAATAATATAAGAAGCATGTTTGTTGAGTATAAGCTTTCAACTATTTAAGCTCATTCCACTTAAAATAGTAGTGGAAAGTAAAATAATTGTAGAAATTAAATATAATTTTTACTTATTTAATAATACCATGATATGTGTATATATATATATTTTTTTTTTCAATTTAGCTGTACATATATTTTAATTTTCATAATGTTAATGTAAATTTCTAAAATGCATAATCAAATATACGTCAGTTTACAACTATATGCGTTAAATGTTCAGTTTAAACATTATTTTTATTTAAATTGATTAAGAAACGTTAGGGGTTGAGGCCCCAAACTGGTTTGTACCCCAGCCCCCCTAATCCCTCTCGGTGACCCCGACCCTGGCTGATTCTACTCCTTGGAATTAGAATTTCGAGAAATCATTTCTTAGTGGGTCTCTCTTATACGAAAGCTAAATTTCCTCAGATTTTTATAAAAATATATTAACTATTTTTGGAGATTTCGTGATGAATGAGTATATCGGTTTTGGATTTTAAGAGTAAGGTTGGTATTAATTATAGTATATTTTAGTTAAGAAGTTATTACACCAGTACTATCTAACTGAGAATACTCAGTTTCAACAATTACTTCAATCAGATTTAATTAATATAAGTTATGATGGAAAATATATAATATCATAAATTAACTGTTCAACTTTTATAAGCAGTTTTCAAATAGAGAATTAGTTATTAATGGTTATTATTGGATGAAAGAACATAATCTCTATTAGTTAGCATTTTCTTTCCAAGTGTCGTATGGAAGTAATTGTTAATAATTTTACACCTTTTATCAGAGTAAGACTTAATTAAAAAAACACGAAATATACTGAGGAGGGAATAGTTAGTCCGAGGGAGGATTATATCGATTATCTACTTTAAGCAGCGGGCTCGTATAACACTGCCCAAGGGTCCAGATCGTGGTAGATAGGGTTATTCTTTTACTTCTACTTCACAGGCGGAATGATCTTCTTTACGATATATTATGCTCAAGAACAAATTAAAATAAGATAAGATAACCTCTATAATGTACTTGAGCTCATACTCCAATCACTCTCAAATTAGTCATAGTTTATCAGCTGGTATGTGGATGTGTTAAGTGACTAATTAAAATTTAGCACTTTGGCACCATCTGCATTATTTGTTTTTATTTATGTTGTCATAGAGACACAATTGTCAGTTCAGTTGTTATTAAGAAAAGTTAAGAGCACGACATATTTTTGTAATTCTTACTCTAAAATAAATAATATTAAAACGAAAACAAGGTTTAATATTTATCAGGTTATGGGCCCAGATCGCTGTTAATAAGAGTAAAAAGTAAAAAAAAAATGTCGTTATCGTCAAGTACAATTAAGCCTCTTACAAAAGGAAATTATGATACGTGGGCTATGCAAATTGAAGCTGTAATGGTAAAAAACAGTACATGGATGTATGTAAATGGCAAGAAACCAAAACCCGCATTGGTTGAAGATGATGCTGCATCGGCTCAAAAAGTTGAAAGGTGGGAAGAAGAAGATGCTAAAGCTAAGTCAGATTTAATAATTGCTATTGATCCAAGTTTATTACGAATGGTAAAAGGTTTAAATACTTCAAAACAAATTTGGGACAAGTTAAAATCAGAATATGCATCTACGGGACCGGTAAAACGAGCAAGTTTACTCAAACGTGTGACATCTTACAAGATAATAGACAACGGTGATTTTCATACTCAACTGATGGAATTTTTTGACATAATATCTAAGCTGTCAGCTATGGGAGTCGAAATGCATGATGATTTACAGTCAACATTACTTCTTAATGCATTGCCCTCAAGTTTTGAAATGTTCAGATGTGCTATGGAGTCTCAAAATGAATTGCCTAAACCAGATATACTTAGAGAAAAGGTTATTGAAAAGTATGATGCTCAAAGTCAACGTGACATGGATAATTCAGAGGTTATGTGGGTCAAGCAAAACTTTAAAAATTTTAAACCGTCTCAAAGTAGTGGACCTCATAAGGTAGTAAAAATCAAGGAAATGGATATCAGAGAGGTGGATATCAAAGAAGTGGATATTAAGGAGGGCAACGCAGAAACGATGGTAATTTAAACAAGCCATTTAAGTATAATTGTTTCATCTGTAATAAAATTGGGCACAAAGCAGCTGATTGTCCAGACAGAGCAAATGATGAAAAGCAAGAATATTCATCAAAAGTTGAAGCTCAAGTCGAAGATGCGTTTCAAGTAACGGAAGAGGCTCTTCATACGAAGCAGGTATCAAGTGATAGTCGATGGTGTTTAGATAGTGGCTGTACATCTCATATGTGTAATAATGAAGCAGCATTCATTAATATGACGTCAACAAATGGAAATGTTTTGTTGGCCAGCGATGCACAAACTGAAATTGTAGCAAAAGGAACTGCTCGTGTTTTTACTACAGATGGAAAATCAAATAGGTCGGTAAAACTTAATGATACGTTATTGGTAAAAGAATTAAGAACTAATTTGTTATCTGTTGCGAGAATTACGGATCATGGGAATACTGTCAGTTTTTCTAAAACTGGGGCAACTATTTTTGGAAAAGATGGTGAAATAAAACTGTTAGCACAAAGAGTTGGAAATTTATATTATGTTTGTGGCAGTGAAGAGCAAGCAAATGCGGCAATAAATAATAATTCAGCAAGTTTGAAGTTATGGCGTCATCGTCTGGGACATTTAAATAAAGAAGATCTGTTAGAAATTTCAAGAAAAGAATTAGCTAGTGGTATGAAGATAAATGAAGAAAAGAAATTGGAGGCATGTGACATATGTTTAAAAGGAAAAATGACTGTATTACCATTTCCTAAGAAGTCTGAACGATGTACAGCGAAATTAGAACTAATACACACTGACGTTTGGGGACCGTCAAGAGTAGAATCATTAGGACATGCTCGATATTTCGTAACATTCATCGATGACAGTACACGATGGTGTGATGTTAAATTTCTACGTCTTAAAAGTGATGTTCTTCAAGCTTTTAAAGAATATAAAGCACATGTTGAAACTCAGACAAATTGTAAGATTAAATGTTTGATGTCCGATAATGGAACAGAATATTGTAATAAAGAGTTTGATGAATTCCTAAAGAAGAATGTTATTTCCAGACGTCTAACTGTTCCCTGTACACCACAGCAAATCGGAGTGGCAGAGCGGAAAAACAGGACATTAATTGAAATGGCGCGATGTCTTTTAATTCAATCTGGATTGAGTCATGGATTTTGGGCTGAGGCAGTAGCTACTTCTAATTATCTAAGAAACAGATGTCCAACATCTAGTTTGGATAATCATTCTCCATTTGAAGTTTGGAATAAAGTAATACCTGATTTAAGTAATCTAAAAGTTTTTGGAGCAAAATCATTTGTTTTAGAAAAACAATTAGGGAAATCAAAGTTTGATCCACGTTCAAAAGAAGGTATTTTAGTCGGTTATTCAGAAGAATCAAAAGGTTATCGAGTATGGATTCCAATTGAAAGAAAGGTTGTAGTTGCTAGAGATGTACAAATTCTTGAAGATCAATTTTTAAATGAAGTAAAAGAAGATAAAATTTTCGATAAAAATGAAGAAAATATTGAATGTGTTCATATGCCAATTCAAAATGAAATTAATGAAGAAATTTGTACACCAAATCGTATTTCACGTCGAAAACCGGGAAGACCACGGATAGAGAAAACAGGTAGAAGAGGAAGACCAAGAAAAATTTATAACACTGGACAAGCAGCAAATATAAACGAAGACCAAGAGGAACATGACGATAATGAAGATATCGAAATTCAAGAAGAACCAAGTGATGATAAAATATTTGTTGATGCAACAGAACATGAAGAAGAAATAATTGAAGAAGCAAATCTTATTGATATAACCTTGAAAGAAGCGATGGCTGGAGATAAAGCACTTGAGTGGATGGAAGCAATTACTGAAGAAATTCGTGGTTTAATTAAAAATAACACGTGGGAAATAGTTGATCGTCCAAAAGACAGAGCTGTTATTACTTGTAAAATTGTACTTCGAAACAAATTTAAGCCAGATGGAACACTTGAAAGAAGAAAAGCTCGAGTTGTTGCTCGAGGGTTTACACAACGACAAGGAATAGATTTCACTGATACTTTTGCACCTGTAGCTAGGTTGGATTCTATCAGACTTTTGATGGCATTAGCTGTACGTGAAGGTTTACCAGTTTATCAAATAGATGTTGTAGCAGCTTATTTAAATGGATTTTTAGAAGAAGAAATATTTATGGAACTGCCAGAATTTATTAAAGAAGCATTAAAAGAAATTATTGAAAAGGATGGTCAAAACAGTAATTTAGGAAAAATTGCTTACGAGATGCTCCAAAAATTATCACAAGATAACAAAGTTTGTAAATTGAAAAAGGCATTATATGGTCTGCGGCAAGCTGGTCGTCAATGGAATAAAATATTGAATGAAGAATTAGAAAACCTTGGATTAACTTCAGCAGCTAGTGACACATGTTTTTACTACAATATGAGTGAGGATCAATATACAATTTTGGTTGTATACGTTGATGATATTTTATATATATCAAGAAATAAGGCAGATATTGAAAGAATTAAAGCTGGACTTGCAAAGAGTTTTGAAATAAAAGATCTGGGTTTAGCACGACATTGTCTGGGAATTGAAATCAATCAAGTTGATGGAAATATTGAGTTAAATCAACAAAAATATGTAAAAGATCTTTTAAAAAGATTTTACATGGAAGAATGCAACCCAGTACGAACTCCTAGTGAATCTCAAGCTAAGTTACCAGAAGGAAATCAGCATCGAAGAAAAGATGAAGAAAAGCCATTTCGACAGTTAATTGGATCATTAATGTACTTGGCAATTGCTACTCGCCCAGATATCACGTTCACTGTCAATAGACTGTCACAATTTAACGATAAGTACCAAGAAGTTCATTGGTCAGCAGCGAAACGTGTATTGCGCTATTTACAAGGTACCCAGAATTATGGATTAGTGTACAAGAAAGATCAGTTGGGAATCCAAGGATTTTCTGATGCTGACCATGCAAATGATGAAAATGATCGAATTTCATATACAGGATATGTGTTCATGTTGAGTGGAGCTGCAATATCATGGCGTTCGAAGAAACAGCAGTCAGTTGCAATATCATCAACAGAATCAGAGTACGTGGCTTTATCAGAAACATCTCGTGAAGCACTATACCTAAGAAATTTGATGTTAGAATTAAAATTAAATGATTTGTCAATGGTAAATCTTGGTACTGACAACCGTGGAGCGAAGTACATTGCAGAAAATGCTACTTGTCACTCACGTACTAAACATATTGCTACAAGATACCATTTTGTTCGTCAATTGGTAAGAAATAACGAAATAAAATTGAGGCATGTTCCATCTAAAATAATGCCTGCTGACATTCTCACGAAACCACTTCCAGGACCTTCACATTATCGTCTTGTTGATGCAATGGGACTAAAAATTTGTCAAAGTGCAAAATTTGAGAAGGGCGTGTTAAGTGACTAATTAAAATTTAGCACTTTGGCACCATCTGCATTATTTGTTTTTATTTATGTTGTCATAGTTCAGTTGTTATTAAGAAAAGTTAAGAGCACGACATATTTTTGTAATTCTTACTCTAAAATAAATAATATTAAAACGAAAACAAGGTTTAATATTTATCAGGATGAATAATTCTTCAGCGTCAGAAACTAAAGACAGTATCCATAGCAACAGAGTTTCTGATCGTCCTTGTCTATTAGGAGATTATTTACAATGTCTTGTACATACTTGAAGACTTTAAGCATCTTCCTGTCGGTGTGGCTACAGAAAGCCTCCCTAAGCATGAACACACACCACGATTATCATAATGTAAGTCAGGGGGTTTCTCCGTCCGAGTGGAGTAACTCCTATGGCGGGGAATGAGGAGTCTATTCATTAGAATTTAGACCTCATTGTTCTTGGCCTTGATGTTTGAAGTCAGCAGTTGATTCTTACGTCAAGCTTTACTCCAAGATGTTTCACGGTTGTTCTCCAATAAATTTGCAGACCAATATGCGTGAAGGGACTGTCGTAATCCTGAACATGATACAGTACTTGCAAAGGCAAAAACAGACTGTGGCGCCTTTATTGATGTTTGTAGCAATTCACCAGTTTACAATCCAACAAACATTCCTTGTTTTTAGTATTTGTGTATAAAATAAAATATAATTATTCTACAGTTAAGTTAATGACTACAAACATTTCAGTAACAGTAACTAATTTGTAACACAACAGTAATAATTTGAAAGTAGTCAAAACGATGAAAGGTAGTACCTTCATTTCTTGAATTAATATATAGTTAGTTATTCTAATCTCCTAATGTCAGGTCATAGGTAAACTTTAACTAAAAGCTAAGCTAATCTTAAATTACGTGATGTGATAATATAAGCTAAGCGTTCATTAGCTTGCTGAACTATGGATAAGGGTAAAGTAAAGTTGAGCTGCATAAGGAATATTAGAAAATATTGTAACTTGTTTTTAAAACTATATAAACATTCGTTCGTGATATGAAAACAAAGCTATGTTGATATTTTTAAGCAAATCCTGTAAATCGTGTACAGTAGACTTTTTCTAATCTGAACCGAAATTATTAAAATAAGACAGTTTGAACTACAGTAAACGTTCTTTCGACTATCATAAACATTTGAACTATTTAGGAAATATGTACAAATGTTGTTTTAAAGGGCGTTCTTTCTACCAATTAGTCTGAAAAATGTTGAATAGGCCTAAGCTACTGTCAGCGCAGAAATTATATATGCACCCGAGTTTGAAGGTTGTTTGTTAAGAAACTAAGAGGCTTATAAAAACTCCAATCACACCATTGCTTTCCTCATTTAATTTTTCATTATGCAATATGTATTTTAAAATTGTATTCTAAATTTTAATAGTTTTTATCCTAGTTGGAACAAAAAAATACCGGAATTTTAACTAGTTTTTATTGTACATCAAATTTATACAGTTATTACTAAAAAAACCGTCAATGTATCGCATTTATAATTTTTCTAAAAAATGTGATCGGTAGAAATTTTTTCTAGAAGTTTTATAAATTTTAGAATTTTAATTTTGTTAACAAAAAAATTTCTTATCTGTTTAGTGAAACATTGTTTTCTTGACTTCTAGAGGTCGTAAAATTAATTATTTGGCTTTAATGTAATCCTTATGACATGTATAGTTACGATACATCACTTTAATATGTGTAAGAAAATGCAGTTATTTGAAATATATTTAGATTAATTTAAAGTTATTTTAAATTTATTTAAATCAGTATAAAATCACTGCATTTACTTACACATATTAAAGTGATGTATCGTAACTATGTATCTTATAAGGATTACAACAAGACTAAATAATTAACTTTACGACCTGTAGAAGCAAAGATAACAATGTTTCACGAAATGTATAAGAACTATTTTTATCGAAAAGTTAAAATTATAAAATTTGGAAAACTTAGAAAAAACATTCCTATCAACCAAGTATTAAAATATAAGTGCGATACACTGACGGGGTTTTTAGTAATCATGGTGTAAATTAGTTATACAGTGAAAACGAATTAAAATTCCGGTACTTTTTTTGTTCTAACCAGAATAAAAATTATTAAAATTTGCAAGTAAAATTTTAAAAATCATATTTCATAACGTAAAATAAAGGAGGAAAACAATTGTGTCATCTGATTTTGTGCAGGCCCCTTGGTTCCTTCGAAAACAACCTTCAAACTCAGGTGCATATAATTTCTGCACTGACAGTACTATTTTTATTATTTCACATTTTTGTCATAATGCTTTCACAGTGTGACTTTTTTTAATTTATAGTACTTAAAGCAGTACTGTATGTTCAATTTTAAACAAATAATTTGTATATTACATCACTCTATGTAGCACATGACCCATATAATTATTGTAGGTTGGTTATAAGAAGTATAACAAAAAGTTTTCGTTAAAATAATTAAACTTTGAGCCAACTATTAAGAATTATAGTATTCCAATACTAACTTAAACGTAAGTACGGTATTTTGTTTTAGAATCCTTGGTTATCTGATTTTAATTAATTAGTAACTTGTGTTCTGATCGTGACAACCCAACAAGTTGCAATTATTAATTATTTACTACATATACTATAGATGAACAAATGAAACTATTATTTGAAGTAAATATTTTCTCGTCTAACAATGTTCATGTATGTTTTAGATATATTAATGTTGCCCCAGTTTTCAGAAATTAAGAACTCATGAGAAAACTTAGCCTGAGAACCCAATATATTTTGTTTCATTAATGTGATTAGAAAGTTTGTGTTTCCAATATTAAATTGATCAGATAAAATTGAGCAAAGATACAGAATTAAATATTTAATTTTATCGAAATCGTTTGAATACATTGAACTGTATTGGTTGCATGGGTAAAAAAAGCATACCAAGAAGTAATAAATAAGTTATGAAATTTAACAAGAACAAACACAATTTGAATGCTACTTAGACTTAACATTCAGTCAGTTTTTACTTCTTGTGTGTAAACTCTCCATTTACGATAAGAGAACTATTTCAGTTACTTTACTTACAAATTATTTTCCTCGATCGTCTTTTTGTTTATTGACATGTATTTTTGATTTATTAAATTACTTAACTGGTCGTCAGACTTAAGTCAAACTAGTTTTGCAAATAACTCCGGGTGATTAAAATATTACAACTGTTACGAACTAGACTAAAAAATATACAAAATTTTAATAACTTAAATACAATAAATTTCTAGATAGTTTTCGGGACATTAATATGAGCGCCGGTGGGCTGGAATCCATTTTCGTCAGCGATATACTTCACTTGGAAAGGTAAGCCCTCTGGAGAAATAAACTGGTAGGATCCTCTCTGGGTTAAGACGTAATCACGACCGTCAGGGGTGGGCTGAAGTTGTCCTTGGCTTATGAAGGTCTGGCCGTCATGGGTAGTGTAACTGAAACGGAGAGGTGAAGAGTAAAAAGGTGAAGAGTTCTACCATTGATTATACAAACCTACAATAGATAAACCATCTAATAGGAATATTTGTGGCAGTAATTTTGTTAGTTAGTGAGGCCCGCAACCACAGCTGATTTGAACTGCATTACATTTACATGGGTCTACACTAGCGCTCCACAATGGACCACAAAAACAGCTGATATTTTGAGGTTCAAAATGTAACATCCGGAATATTTGTGGCAGTAATTTTGTTAGTTAGTGAGGCCCGCAACCACAGCTGATTTAAACTGCATTACATTTACATGGGACTACACTAGCGCTCCACAATGGACCACAAAAACAGCTGATATTTTGAGGTTCAAAATGTAACATTGGATGGGAAATCTGTTTGTGTATAAAATCAATGGTTATACCTAAACGCACGATAAGTAGCGTGCGGACAGCGCATGCGCGATATATTGTCTCCCACCACTCACAGTCATCTGATGACGTACAGTCCATGTCAACACTCCCGATTCTCTATATAAAAAGCCTCAGAATGTTATGTTAGATCTTCTTGATTTTAATCTATCGTTCTAATGTAATTTTAAAAATGTCAACTTAAAAAATTCGCATTAAATAAAAACAACTTATATAGACAAGTAAAAGTTAGTTGCCTAACAAACAATTTTAATAGTATCACATATTTTCAATATTGTTTATGAGAAAATTACAAAATGTGTAAAAACACATTTTAAATTAAAAATATCTAATAATAGACTAACTTAAATACTTGACTGTACCTTAAAGCACGCTTCCCCTGTAGGGAAACTGTTATAGGTGTGCACTGAGATATTGCAATACTTTTCACCCCCCCTAAAATAGACTCGTAGTGTTTTCTACACTTTACAAATTTGTTATCTAAGAGAACTGCAGCAAGCTGAGCTTTTATATTGATGTGATGGTTTAGAGAGAACTACTGAATTGAATGGTAGGCAAGCGTAGAAAACCACCCCGCAGTAAAGCAAAGGCTGTCGACTAATTATACAGGGTGTTTGAAAAGTGTGGGGCAAAATTTTGAGAAATGATTAAATGGGTGAAAATAAACAAAAACGCGCTTATGAACATGTGGCTTATCTCGCTTAGTTTGGCGTCTGTTTCTCTTTATGTGTTTTTCTTAAAAAAAAAAAAAAAAAAAAAAAAAAAAAAAAAAAAAAAAAAAACTCCAAAACGGTATTACCTACAGTTTATATATATTGAGGAGAGGCCGGTCCTCCTTCTTAACCTTACTCTGCCCATTCCTCATCGACTATTGATCTGTGCGAGGAACTTATTCAGATTGTTCATAGGATATTTATGCCTGGGATGTTGTTATTTAACTTAAGTTTGGATTTACAGTGCTATTAAAGTTTCACCTTGTGTGACCGTTTTCATAAGCTACCAAGGCACCGCTGAAAAGTAGAAATACATTCTTACCGTCAGTGGGCTAAAACATGCTGTTCAATTCTACTATACGGTTATAGATGGGCTGCTTAGAAGTGACCTACTGAATGTACTGGTACGAGAGAGATGCACACAGTGGTGGAAGTGAAGTAGATAACGATTCGTCACCCTTTTGTCATTCCATGTTTCAGAATTGCCATGGCAACTAGGATGACGGTAGGCCACGTGCTGTCGGCGTAATAACAAGCCCCGCCCATTACGTCATTAGCAGCAGTCACGCCCGTTATGTACAGCAGCTGAGTGTTGGAACGGTTCCCCTCTGCTGCTGAAATCCCAATTACGCTAATTGTGTTTTAGCAGCAAGCAGGTTATTTTCTCTCCGGTCCAATTGTAGTGTTTTTTATTATTATGAGTTATAGGGAACAGTTTACGGTTACTATTAAAGGTCCAATATATTGTGAGCTGTTTATTTTAAAATTGTAAAGAATTACGTTTAAATGTTCATTTATTTAACTGTAAAATTAGGCCCTAAGGTTTTAACAAAATCAACTTATATTCATATGAAATATTTGTTGTTTATCAAATGACACTTCATATGTTGCAATACAGTTGTCGTTGCGGACCAAATCCTTTGAATAGAATACCATTTTTTTAAATTTTTCATGGAGTGAAATATTCCTTTACGGTCAGGTTTTTTTGTGTTTAGTTGTCTGATTTATTCATTAACATAAACAAATGTAGGGGTATATTAGGAATATATTCAGGAATAGAGAGGTGCCATCCGATTTTCATAACTTTTGTAAGTACTCAATAGTAACCTCACTAACACAAACCCATAGAAATGTTTTGGTGGAAATGTAAATTTTTTACAAACAATTGACTAAAATAAAAAGACTTTTTACAACATAAACTATGTATATTATTCATACGATAGATAATAACAGATATAACCAACAACAAATGTGGATTAGGTTAGGTTAGATTTTGTTAGTATATGTTGACCGTGAATAAACGTTGCTAACCCAACTTACCAACATAATCTACCCTAACCTATTTTCTTTATTTTAATATATCACATTTATTTGTTGTAGGAAGAAAGGAGTGTCATATTCGTGCTTAGGCAAAAAAACTACATAGTATTTATATTATTATACATAGTTTTGCTGTAGCAATGTTTTTTTTTTATTATTATTATTTTTGTAAAAATCTGTATTTCCGCAAAAAAGTTCTATGGATTTGTGTTTGTGAGGTCAATAAAGACTAGTTAAAAAAATCGTTAAAATTTGTTGGGACCCCTATCCTTCATATTTACCCAAACACAGTATATTCTCAGAATTTACTACGCATATATATTAGAAAAAAATATTTTAGTTTGACTAGTCTACAAACATAATTCCAAATGTATATTAAATAAATTTTTCTTGTAAATTACTTTAACCTGCACTTGTACAGGGTGTTTATTTTATAACGCAACACTCTTTACAATTACATTAAATGAAGGTTCAAGATAATCATAAGTGAAGGTTGGTATCCTTGGTTGTTCAGGAATTCCTCCTGAGCTATCAGCTGATTTACCTTGTTGCATTGTTGTTCACTTTATTTGTGTTTCAATGTCATTAAGATGAGGTTAACCTTGTTTTGAGCAAAGACCAGAGAGTGTTTACTGTGGAGGAATATTTTAAAACAAAATCGTTTATTTTATATCAAGATGCTTTCGAACAGTATTCTGAACCCATTGTATTGACTATGTATTGTTAATTGTACGTACATTATTGTATTGAAACTCAACCCATTTAAAATACGGGTTGCGTTTTAAAAGAAACACCCTGTATTATACAAGCGTTTATTTTATATTGACCCAGTGTGTGTATGTGTGTTTACTGAGACCAATCTGGCAACGCCGATCAGTCCACAGCCTGTCGACGACCTTTAAAGCGGACAGTCCACACGCTACGATAAGACTATCAACACTCTTTAGCAAAGGGTTTAGTTATCTATTACATAAAGTTCCTCTATAACAAAATACAATGAAGTTGATGCTATAATACCAAGTACTATTGTTTAGTCTAGTACCAACTTCCACTAGTAGTATCAAACCAACCTCTCTGAGTATTGGTTGCTGAGGTCGCGGTATTCTGTGCGGTCGGCGGCAGGCAGCGTGCGAAGGTAGTGGGCAGCAGCAGCAGCGTCCGCCTGTTGTACAACAGGAGCCAGCAGCTGTGCTGAGGCAGCACTCAACAGACTCAGGACTATGATCTATGAAACAGTACAATACTAGTAACGGAGGACAATGTAGACTGTGCTGTCGAGTACGTGGAAAACATTTGTATACACAAGCTCTGTGTTACTTTATTGATTGACATTGATTACAGCCTAAGCTACAAAGTATTTATAAAGTTGATCTATGAAAGGTTAATCAAAGAAAATTATTTTATTTATTTCAAAGATGTAATTAATGACTTTTTTGTCTGCTGTATTGTAGATTGTATATTAAAAGTCTTGTTTAAATAAAATTCCGCAAATTTAATTTTAATCAAAAGTTCTTTCGCCAGTTAAAGCATCTTCAGTTGTAAATATAAATAGAAAACCTATGTGAATAAAAATAACAAGAAAAACCACGTGTGGTGTAAAATACTAGTTAAATGAAATTTAAACTAGGTGGCTAAGTTTGATATGAAAATAAAATTTATTATGGGTTAAAATATGATTTACAGTTTCCAATTTTTTATGAGATTTCTTTCCACGTATGACAGTTTTGAATGATGAATGTATTTCCTAACCGTCTCTAAATTTTAGTAATATATTTCTACTTTTAATTGAAGAAGAAATCTCATCAAAAATTATAAACTGTAAATCATAATTTTAACCCATAAAATTTTTTATTTTCATATCAAACTTAACCACTTAGTTTAAATTTGATTTAACTAGTATTTATTAGTATTTTAAATTTGATTTAATTTGTTATTTTTATACACATATGTTTTCTGTTTAAATTTACAACTGAAGATGCCTTATCCACCGAAGGCGCTTTTGATTAAAATTAAATATGTGGAATGTTATCAAAACATGACTCTCAGTGTATTCAATGAATTGAATTTGTTTACTTGTGATATAAATAATTGTTTATTTGTACAACTAAAATATACGATATATTAAAAAAAATTCACTCACAAATTATTTAATTAATTTATTGTTATTTTAATTTTCGAATTGGAAAAAGTAGTGATCTCTAATAAAGAAATAAAAAAAATATGCGTGTTTTTATTAGTTTTTAACATCGCTGATTATTTATTTACATTGTACGCTGTTGATTAACCCATCGATTCGAAAGGTACCCTTCCCTTTTATAACGGAATCGGATTGTATAGATTAATACAATTTAAAATGTTAACAAATCAAAATGAAATATTTGTATAATTTTACGTAAAACTTTAGTACTGGCCTACTAATTATAATGACATATTAAAGATAAAGTTTGGATATAAAGAAAGTAATTACTTACAAATTATAACGTTGGGATCTATTAATAATACAATACAAATTTAATAAAAGATGTCGATAATTCATAGTTGTATATCATATAAATTTTACACTTATTACTTTTTTTTCTAGTGAAGTTAGTTTTTAGTTGAATCTCTCGATATGACATGAGCGCGCCAAGTGGAATTTTAGTAAAGCTCTAACGCGCGGTGTTGCCAAGAGTACTGTTTTTTTAAATACGACAAACAGATATTACTTGTTGAGGTACAATGGTATCCGTTGGAAGAGATATTTTAAATTGGTTAAATAATACAATGGAACAATCTATTAACTGTTAGAAACAAACCTGTAAAGGTAAAGATAAACAATTTAAAAAATCCAACAACTCAATATGTTTATCACATTCAGATTCACAATATCAATTAAATATGTTGTAAAGTGCATTTACAGAACTGGAACTGAAACGTGGCAACAATGTAATAAACAAAGGCAGGCGTTGCTACGGTTGTGGCTGGCTTATATCGTCGAGCCATTGATTTTAGCATTTCCAATTTCGTCTTAGATCCAGAATTTGCTGTAGGAGTGCTCTCAAGTCAAGTTGGGACATTAAATAAATAAACAATAGACTAGGTCTACTATTAGTTACTTTCATACTAACGTCGGCGTTCAATTGTGGTGGTTCCCTTCGTGATTTGCACTCTTCCTTTTTTATTAATCATATAGGGCAAATATTCACTTAATTTTTGGCAACATTCCACACCAGATGTTAATAACAGGCAGGACCGATTCGTCGCTGACTCACCAACTTCATCATCGGCCCTACTTTTCACGAGAATTGAAAACACCCTGAAAATTTTCGTTCCCTAAAAAAAATTTTAAAATGGCAGATGGAAAGATGTTCCTACTGCCCTTTTTTTCTCGTTTTATTTTTTTCATTGTGCTTTTTTTGCTTTTTTGGCCTTTGTTTAATGTTTTCGTCTACAAGACGTTAGCGGGGTTTTTTTTGCTTAGAAATTTTCGTTTCCCAAAGTTCCCCCGGCGTGCTAAAACCCTCCAAAGAATTGATTTGTTTAAAGTAAGGGCGAGTGGTTGGGGCATTTAAAAAAAAACCTGTTTTTTTCCCCCTCTTTTCCTTCCCCTAAAAACCCCCCCCCCTTTTTTTTCCCCCCCCCCCCCCCCACCCCCCCCCCCCCCCCCCTTTTTTTTTTTTTTAAAAAAACCCCCCCCCTTTTTTTTCCCCCCCCCCCCCCCCCCCCCGGGGGGGGTTTTAAACCCCCCCCCCCCCCCCCCCCCCCCCCCCCCCACCCCCCCCCCCCCCCCCCCGGGGGGGACCCCCCCCCCCCCCCTTTCCCACCCCCCCCCCCCCCCCCCCCCTTTTAAAACCCCCCCCCCCCCCGGCCCCCCCCCCCCCCCCCAAACCCTTTTTCCCCCCCCCCCCCCCCCCCCCCCCCCCCCCTTTTCCCCCCCCAAAACCCCCCAACCCCCCCCCCCCACCCCCCTTTTTACCCCTTTTTTCCCCCCCCCCGCCCCCCCCCCCCACCCCCCCCTCTCACCCCCCCCTCCCCCCTTTTCTCTCTCTCTCTCTCTCTCTCTCTCTCTCTCTCTCTCTCTCTCTCTCTCTCTCTCTCTCTCTCTCTCTCTCTCTCTCTCTCTCTCTCTCTCTCTCTCTCTCTCTCTCTCCTCTCTCTCTCTCTCTCTCTCTCTCTCTCTCTCTCTCTCTCTCTCTCTCTCTCTCTCTCTCTCTCTCTCTCTCTCTCTCTACTCTCTCTCTCTCTCTCTCTCTCTCTCTCTCTCTCTCTCTCTCTCTCTCTCTCTCTCTCTCTCTCTCTCTCTCTCTCTCTCTCTCTCTCTCTCTCTCTCTCTCTCTCTCTCTCTCTCTCTCTCTCTCTCTCTCTCTCTCTCTCTCTCTCTCTCTCTCTCTCTCTCTCTCTCTCTCTCTCTCTCTCTCTCTCTCTCTCTCTCTCTCTCTCTCTCTCTCTCTCTCTCTCTCCTCTCTCTCTCTCTCTCTCTCTCTCTCTCTCTCTCTCTCTCTCTCTCTCTCTCTCTCTCTCTCTCTCTCTCTCTCTCTCTCTCTCTCTCTCTCTCTCTCTCTCTCTCTCTCTCTCTCTCTCTCTCTCTCTCTCTCTCTCTCTCTCTCTCTCTCCTCTCTCTCTCTCTCTCTCTCTCTCTCTCTCTCTCTCTCTCTCTCTCTCTCTCTCTCCTCTCTCTCTCTCTCTCTCTCTCTCTCTCTCTCTCTCTCTCTCTCTCTCTCTCTCTCTCTCTCTCTCTCTCTCTCTCTCTCTCTCTCTCCCTCACTGTCCATGCTTGCCCCGCAAATTTTCCAAAATTACATACATAACTCCCTGATTTATTGTAAACTCATAATGAAGTTTTTGTATATTATTGATCTGCTCTTTCAACCAAAGATAATTTTACAAATGTCAACTCAAAATTTGTACAGATGTTATTATTAAAAAAATTGGTTAATCAACACTCAATTATTTATTTTTTGAAAGTTTCATTAGTTTTATGTTTCACTTGGGTTGTGTTACATTTTGAATGAATGAAAATCCCTTAATTTTATTGGTGAAGTTATGACTATACAGTCCTCTCTTTCACTTAACTACACTTAACCACTCTATTCCACTCAACCACTTGTGTTTATTATTTATACTATTATGAAAATTTAAAAAAGAATACCTAGAAAACTCAATTAACACACGTTATAAAAATTCACAGTTACCACTGAACCTATAAAACGTTAGCTAACAAATAAATAAATATTATGCCACATATGTTAACATAATATTTACAAAATAAAAAAAAACATAAACCCAAATCAGTGAAAAAGAAGTAAACAAAAATTAAAATACAAACAATTACAAAAAAAAAAAAAAAAAAAAAAAAAAAAAAAAGAACAAATTAAAAATAGAGAATTGTTTATTTTTAATATTATTTATTTTATTGTATATTTTATTTTTATATAAATTCGTATATTTAAATTGTTTACACAAATAACACTTTTCCAACCTATTTACGAGTTTAATACCCCATATATGCTAATTTTGAAAATAATATTCTACAACAAAATAATACGTTTCAAGGAAATGGTAGAGTGGTTACTTACGACGTGCATGGTCGAGGACTGGCGGACTGACCTCGCTCATCCTGTCCGTCCTTATATACTGACAGGGGATGACGCAAGGTGCCTGGCCAGACACATCAGGGGCCGGGGACTCCTGTAAGGGAGGGGGTGGAACACCTCAGACCAGCTCACCTGGCGTGGAAGTGGAAGGAGTGAATTAATTAAGAACCCTCTAAGTGAAGGTTTACAAGTAAAACAACACAATGTAGGTTTTGTAGTCAAGTATTTTAGTACGTGTAACTACTAATAATAATTAATGTTATTAACGCTACGTTCTGTTGAATGTCAAGAGTTTTCAAGATTTGTCAATATAAACAATAAAGAAAAATATTAAAGTTATAAATTACTAAAAATAAGTAGCCTACAGTCCATCACTGGCACAGTACTTATTTACTATCATGCACATAAATAAAAATAAGTAGCCTACAGTCCATCACTGGCACAGTACTTATTTACTATCATGCACATAAATAAAAATAAGTAGCCTACAGTCCATCACTGGCACAGTACTTATTTACTATCATGCACATAAATAAAAATAAGTAGCCTACAGTCCATCACTGGCACAGTACTTATTTACTATCATGCACATAAATAAAAATAAGTAGCCTACAGTCCATCACTGGCACAGTACTTATTTACTATCATGCACATAAATAAAAATGGTACGTGATTTTATTTAATTGTATGTGGAACCACTTTAATAAGTGATTTCAAAGAATTGGCACAAACTTTCCCCCATACTAAATAATAAAATAAAATCTTTGAAAATTACCAGTTTGATTCCAAAATCAGTTTTTTGCCATAGTTAAATAAAACTAGTCAAGTTAAAGACATGCGGTTTTTACTAAAATATTTTGAATTGTAATTCACATATTTCCTGAACATTTTATCAAAATCGTTAAAACCGTTTTTTTAGAAAACTCCATTTTTATGTTTTCCTATAAAAATAAAAAAACTTAAATTAAAAAAAGTGAAAAAAACTGTCTGGAGGTATTGGCTAAATACACCTACATACAAAATTTCATAAAAATCGATCCATCCGTTTGGTGTACAGCGAACCGCACATATAATACCACACAATACCACTGTATGTGTATGGGTGGGCGGGTGGGTCAATACCCCTGTGCGTGTATGGGTGGGCGGGCGGGTCAGTACCACTGTATGTGTATGGATGGGCGAGTGGGTCAATACCACACTGTACGTGTATGGATGGGCGGGCATCAATACCACAGTGCGTGTATGGGTAGGAAGGCAGGTCAATACCACTGTGTTGAGTAGTTTGTGGAGTAGTAGAGAGGGAGAGGTATTGCTTTCTCTCTCCCTCCCTCCCCCTCACTCTCTACTCCCCTGAAGAAAATGCCAGTGGTATTGACAATTTTTGAGATTGTGTTTATTTTGTGTTTGTTACTACTAATCTGGTGTTAGTGAACTTGACAACATATTGCAAATTAGTAAAAACTAACCTTATATTTATTTTCAATGTTTACTTTGTACGATGTATACATAATTAAATGTAAATAAAAGAGAATGATCGATGTACACGTACAGAGAGAGAGACAGACACACGTACGGACAGACACTAGAATTATTTTTCGAAAAAACCACTTTTCTGGGTTCAGGGGAATCTAAAATTGATTTTTAGACCAATTTTTTTACATCACAATACTTTCTCTTTGCTAACGTATATGGAAGAAAGTAAAAATGAGAAAACATAACTGCGTTTTAAATAAAAGAATTAGTAAAATGAATTAAAACAAATATTTTTCATTACTTAAAAGTGTAAGTACTTACCATTTTAGTAATTTTCAGACATATTGTTGTCATACTGCTTATATGGGAATATATTTAACAGGGTGATTACGAAAAAGATAAGTCTATATCAAGCTTTGCAACTGTTTATTTTTTGCTTAAGTTCTATGATAAATAAATTAATAAATAACTGTACTAGATTTTAAGCAGATAAAAAATAATCTATTGGCATCTATGTCATGTTCATTTAATGAAACAAAATTAAGTTTAGATAATTTTAAATATCTCAATAATTCCAATAACAATTTTTAATAGAACCCAAACAAGAAAATTAAATCTATGTAGCCGAAACATATATGATGGTGAATATTTCGTATCAAATAATAAACAAAATAAACTCAGTAATGAAGTAAATACAATTATTTTTATAAAAATGTAAAAATATATGAAGCGGTGAAATATAATCGAACATTGTAAAACTATTATTTCCAGAGACACGTTTAGTAAATTAATAATAATTTTTTTTACTTTTTTAAACCCACAAATTCACTGATGATATTATTGCTTTGTTCTGGTCACAGTTTTCAAGTACTTTTTATCGTGTTATAAGTAAATCCAATTTTACTTGCTTTTGCATTTTCGTCAAATATTTGGATTGTATTTATATAATATTTTATATGTTATACGATTTTTTTGTTTATATCCTTATTTCCTTTAAAATTGTACTCTATTTCTTTGGAGAAACACTGCAATAAAAATCAATTTACTTGATTTAATTTAATATAGTACGTCTGTATACGACATGTAGTTAAATAAATTTTTCATAATTTTGTGAAATCACAATTACATTATCTGGTAAGTTTTCGGTAAATATGTGGTATAGTGGTCCTACGAATTTTTTAATAAATCAATATTAACTCAACAAACTTGAATCTATGGGATTTATTCCTTCTGGATTATAAATTTGTAACAAAAATTTAAAAAAAATATGTTGTACATAAAAAACTAAGTACTGTATTTTACAATAATCGTATGCATTATTTTCTCCTTAACACGAATATGACATCCATTTCATCACGCGTCAAAGATAACTGAGAAATTCAACTAAAAAGGTGGGTTAGAATATTTTAGGTCAGGCAAGGTTATTTAGATTAGGTTGGGTTAAGTTATAGGTTAGGCTAATGTTCGATTGACTTAGGTTAGGTTCTTTACCCGGTCTATTTTGGATACATTTCATCTGTTAATACTTGGTAACTTAAAGTGAACCTAACCTAACCTACCATACCTAACAGAGCCTGAAATAATCTAACCTACCCAACTTAACCGACATAAACATAACCTAGAATAACCTAACCTACCTTTTTTGTTGAAAATTTCATTGTTTTTGGGGTAACAATTACTTTTTTCTTTTTATCCAATTTTTTTATGTACAAAATCTGTATTTTCGAGGAAAAACTCCGGTATATTCGTGGTCGTTGAGTTAATATTTGACTAATGTAAACAAATAAATCTTAACATCAGGTGGAATCACTATAATCCATATTTACCAAGATTTCTGATGAGCTGTCGTCTGGTCACTGAGCCTGCTGGTCTGACCTTGCTTTCGTCTAAACTATTAACCCAGTAAATTGACAATGAGTAACCTACTAAAAATAATTGTTTGTATTTCAAACATTAGGATGTACGAAAACTAACCAACCCTCAATGTTGGTGTTTATGGTTCTTTTGTACTTAAGTTTAAGTGTGTTTATATCGAAAAATAAAACATCTCGGTAGCTTTGCAAATAGCTTAGTTTGTTAAATGTTCAATACTTGTCATTTGGAATTTTACGTTAATCTTAATCATAAAATTCATATAATATACAGCATATTTATATCTTCTTAAATGGAGGAACAGTTGAAATAATTTAATTCCCAAACTTTGTTTAAAATAATGTTCTATGTAGAATTGTTTAACAAGGCAATGTTTTTCTTTAGAAAAAATAAAAGACAAAACATAATATAAGATTGTAACTATGTAAACAACAATACGTGAAATATGGATTGATTTCCCAAAATTTAATACTAAACAAAACAAACCAGATAGATATCGAGCTGATAACATA
The DNA here is from genome assembly GCA_035578905.1 of Stictocephala bisonia. NCBI lineage: Eukaryota > Metazoa > Arthropoda > Insecta > Hemiptera > Membracidae > Stictocephala > Stictocephala bisonia. The sequence goes on along the minus strand of JAQJVL010007257.1, from coordinate 1,578 downwards.
TCTTCTGGCGTACAATATTTGCTGTTTAGAGGTGCTTACACGTACAAACTCACCCTTATGCTGTACGTGATTTCGGGGTAAGCTAAAAGAACGACGATTTTTGTAGTTGGGCCACCACACGTTGTATTTCAGCTGTGTCTGCTACAAAATGGCCTTCATAGTTTAAATCATTGAGATTGATAAAAATGTTGTAGTTTCTATCCATTCCTGAAAATTCAATTCTTGTTGAAAAAGTGATGAAATGCGAGTTTTGAAATCGAAAAACTTGTTTTTATTTGATAAAAACAAGTAGTTTTCTATATTTTTCACTGTACATGTTTTTTTATGCTAAACACAAATATATGATCATTTTTTTTTTAATATATTAAATTATTTTTCGGCCCGGAAAATACACTTTTTTCTTACCTAACCAAACATAACCAAACTTATCCTAATTGTCTTATTTACTTAACAATAATTCGTGATTGGCGTTAAATTCGAGTACGCGTCCGGTGGGAATATAGGTGGATTCGGTTTTTGTGGTTAATAGTTGGTGTTATAGTTAGCACGTGATGGTCGCTAATCGCGATTCACCGTGAAAGTAGTTTTTCGGTTATATGTCGAGAAATAATTATTATATACCAATATCGTTTTCAAATGTTATTCATCGTAAAAAAATATAATATTTTAAAAATTATGATTCAAATTTGATTTAAATTGAAGAAAATAGGCTGGTTCAAAAATATTAAAAGCTGTGGCATTGGATTTTTCAAATTTTTCGGTAAAGTCCATGATTTCCACATAATAAAAGCATATCTCGTGAATATAAGGCAAATTCTCGACCCAATTGAGACAAAGTTTTCAAATTCTGTTAGGTGGCAAGAAAATTCATTGGTAACCAAAAATTATTTTAGTTTGTTGAACCAACTCAAAATATCGTTTCTGGGCAAAGAACGCAACAAATCCGAATCACAAAGCTCCGCCCCTTAATAAAACGGCAGTAGTTGAAATCTACGAAAAATGCCTTCGCATTCTTTCCTCTTAATGAGTTTTTTGTTTAAATAGTATATTTTAGTTCGTAGCATCGATGAGTGAAGTTTAAATTCTTAATCTGTAATGCATCAAAATATATAAAGCCGCCCCAGATTTTTTCACGTCCGTATGCTTGATTATTTCTATATATTCTGTGTAAAATTAAAATACACGGAAAAAATAAAATATACTGTGTAAAAAACGTTTGCTTACTAATGTGGTTTGAGTGTACAGAAGGTATAAATTATGTTAATAAATCCTTAATAAATCTAATTAATTTTTGTTTTTAATAAACAAAGACATAAATCGTTTCTTGTACAATCCTCCTAGTTTCCGGCTTGATTTGGTTATTTTGTTTATCATGCATTTATTCATCTCTAAGTCGCCGATCGTAGAGATATGGGCAAACATGATGGGTGAATGAGTGTGATGAGTATAGATGAACGAGTGTAGTCATTGTTACTATCTGAGTTTGACTTAGCTCATAAAGGGCTATTTATTATTAGCCCAATAGCCAGTGACAACTATGGGGCCCTACAGCTTTATGTGGAATCCGAACCACGTAGT
>JAQJVL010007256.1:0-24838 GCA_035578905.1 Stictocephala bisonia | reverse complement strand
TTTAAAATTTTTTTTTTAATAGATGTAAGCACTTGTATAGAAAACAATTTTTGTTTTTCATAGAATACTAATTTTTCTACATCATTATATTCGGCAAGACAATATATAATAGTATATACTTTATTATTATGGTTATTAATAATATAGAGTTTTAAATGATATAGTGCATTAATGTCAAGATATGGCCTGCCACTATAGGAATTTGTGATAGCCCAGCCCGAGTTTAGGGTGAATGGCGCTCTGGGCTGCAAACAGCTCTGGCACTTCCCCTTGCCGGGGAGGGAGGGGGAATAGAATAGCAAAGCAAGTTTGTTGTGAGCTTTCAAGGTTTATGAGCTTGATTGAAGTCTTCTTGAGTGTTTCTTTAGAGTGGAACATTACAACAAAACAATCCTGTAAAACAAAAACATTTTGGAAAATTTGGGGTTGTCAGCCCATATACAAAGTGGGGCCTGGTGACAGCCAGATGTAGAGTTAAAGTAACACTTAAATAGGAAAATAAAAAAGTCATGAAATAGGGAGTTATTTTTTTAAAGTTTTGGTATCATAAAGGAACATACAAAAACAAACATTTTTTTATTTCAAATTTAAACTGTAATTTTTAATACAATTTTAGTGTAGATGTACAATTATTATAAAAAGTAAAAATATACAAAATTGTTAACATTTTAGTTGAAACTAATAAATAGTACTTGTTTTTATGATGCAATAATAATTATAATAAAATAATTGAAAATTAAAAAACAAAAAAAAGACGATGAGTGATAAAAAAATGAACTTGGGTGGGGCAACAGACTGAGGAATAAGGATATATCCTTCTTTTGCAGTGGCAGGATACTCTGAATGGCTGCCCTGCCCCTTTTCATCATAGCCGATTTACGTTTTTGATAGGCTGAGGGAGTTGCTACTATAAAAAAAAAAAAAAAAAATACATGTATAAGCTGATCCTCCATTTTTTCCACTCTAACCTCCATTTTTGGAACTATCCTTTACTATATTGCCAGTAATATTTTCAATTGGGGTATATTCGTTAATCACGTTTGAGGCAAAGTTGAGGCTGAGTATACATCCGATTTGCCGCGTTATATATGCCTGGGTTAACTTATCTATATATTATACATAAGTTGTCATATGGGAATATCCCTAGAATACACTCACCATCAAAACTTTACATTTGAAAATGTACTTTAACACATTTATTTATCAAAATGTATCTAAACTGAATTGCTTCTACATCAATAGTCTATACAAGGCTGAACAATTATTACTTACAAGAAAGAATAGTGATGGTCATTGATGTGTACATGAGGAACAACATGTTGAAAAAGAGAAATCCCAAGTTGCTGAGAACTTTGGCACCGTCGTTACCAATGTCGTAGTAGAGAGCTCCGATCAGAAAACCAACCAAGATGTGGGCAAACAATCGTAAGTACATAAGGGTCTGAAAACACAATCTTAATTATTTCAATGATTTCATCAATCAAATGCTAAATATAGATTGTTATTTACAGAACACTAGGAATTCACAGGCAACTTACTTTTAAACAGAACTGATGATTTTATCTCAACCATCTGAATAAATATGTAAATATGTCTAAAAACATGAATTTCCAATGATAAAAAGGAAGTCAAACATATAATAATTGTTATCATCAAATTACTTTGAAAAATGTTCTCGTATTTTATTACATGTTGTTTCAAATTTAAAGCTTACAGAGTTAATAATTTTTTTAAATTATAGGATTTTACTATTATGCTTGCCTGATTTTACACGTTTGCATTATTTGATTTAAAAAAATACTTTCTAAGACTACAAGTAGTCTATAATTAAAAAAGTATTTATCTGATTAACAACCAATTATATTTTTGTTTTGAGAATTAGTAATACCTCAGATCCACACACAACTGTTCATCTCCTTACCTACATTCACCATTACGCCCAACCATTGTCTCTACAAACACAGCCCATATGTTAAATTTTAATACCAAAATCCAGTTCTTTTATAACGTCATTGAATTGAAAGAAAACTATATATTATCAAGCCTTCACATAATTACCTTTTGAGAATCAGAAATCAAAACTATTTATTTGGAAGAGTTATTATTATTTATTAGTATTCATTTTTAAGCCGCCGATCATAGAGATATGAGTGAATATGAAGGGCGAATGAGTGAGATGAGTAAAGATGAACAATTGTCTGTTCATTGTCTGTGTAAGTCATTGTTACTACCTGAGTTCGACATAGCTCAGAAAGGACTATTTATTAAGACTCCAAAAGCCAGAGCAACTATGGGACCTACAGCTTTATGTGGAATCTGAACCACATAGTGTTGGTTTGATTTTGAGCTAACTTACAAGTCTGACACTCAGTTCTCTCCCCTACACAACATCTGAACCTTGATTACCATCCAACATGGACACACAAGACTTCTCTTGTAGTGTCCACATCGAAGGCAACCATTGAGCGGATACCGCGTCGTAAATACTGAGTACAAGAGTCTAAATACTCAGGTACTTAATGAATACCAAGCATACTTTTAGTTCTAATCACATCCACAGCGACTGAAATACTCCCTCCAATAGACAGAACAATTTTAAAAGTCCATTATGGCCACTGTTATCATCACCTTTTGGGCTTTAATCTGAACAGCTTTTTAAGTTCTTTCAACAAAATTTAAAGATCATAAAGTCAGTATTTATTAACTCCGCTCGTACCGGTCCCAAGCCCGGCGTCTCATCATTCCCATAACCGATGAGAAGGAGGAGGGTACTCACCTTCCCATAGCTCTCAGTGTGATCCCGATGCTGAGAGCACTCCTATCCCATTAATTCCTTATCCTACCTAACCCTTCCAACCAAGCCAAGGCGGAACAGCGTGGGCCAAGGGCTGAATGGCTGGTGGTAGACCAGTCTATACCATGCGGACTCTGGACACCTGCCGAAATCCAGTTTCAAATAGGCTTACGCTGGCATGCGGGGCTCTGTCGGGGCTAGACCATTTATTTCCCTAGCTAATCGTGGGAATCCTATGGACCCAGATAAAACCAAAACAACAAAATCTTCTCCTAAGGACCGCATTGAGACCTTAGGCAATGAACCGAGCATGGGAGCAGAGGGCAGCCACACTGGCCAGCCCTTGTTTTCCATTGCTCGGGCTAAATCAACGTCGGGGGGGGGGACATGTCTCTCTCCGATTCTGACTCCAACTTGGCTGGCTAGGGACAATGCCAAGGGTGATTCAAGCCAATCTGCACCACAGTAAGGCTGCCTCGGCAGCCCTCTGTCAGTCCATGACTGCACATAACATCGACCTGGCCCTGATTCAGGAACCTTGGTTACACAAGGGCAGAATCGCAGGACTGGCCGATGCAAAAGGTAAGATAATTTCCTCTTGTTCCACCAATAATGCTAGGACATGCATCTTGGTACGTAATGGTATGGAAGTATTTCCCCTGTTTGAGTTCTGTTCCAGGGACATCACGACAGTGAGAATGACACTGAGCACGGAGGAAGGGCATGGGGAGTTCACCGTCAGCTCTGTGTACCTTCCCTATGATGCTCAGGACCCACCCCCTTCCAGGGAACTAGAAGCCCTGGTTGAGAAACAATCCATTGGGGGGCGGCACCTTCTGGTCAGCTGCGACGCCAATGCCCATCATGAAGCATGGGGATCAACCGACTCCAACAGGAGGGGTGAGTACCTATTAAACTTCATTGTATCCAACGACTTATTCATACTAAATCGGGGCAATGAACACTAATTTAGGAATAAAGTCAGAGCCGAAGTCATAGACCTGACCCTTTGCAATGCGGTCACTCTAGGCCTCATTGACAACTGGCGGGTCTCTGACGAACCTTCTCTTTCAGATCATCTGTACATTCGTTTTGAAATCAAAGCTAAAATGTCAGCCTTTTTCTCTCCTCACTGAAATCCTAGGCGGACGGACTGGGAGTCCTATGATGCGGAACTTTCGGCCATCGCGGGATTGGGTCCCGGGGGGGGGTAGAGTACGAATAAGGTCTGTCGTGGAACTAGAGCAGGCGGCATCCTGTTTACAGGATGCGATCCTCGAAAGTTACCACGACAACTGTCCAATTTCAAACACACCGCCTAGACCAAAAATCGGGGTGGTGGTCAAAATCCCTGGAAGCTAAGAAAAGGCGCGTTAGAATGATTTTTAATCGCTCTAAGGTGGTCAATTGTCGAGAAGAGTATCGTTTAGCTCTTAACGACTACAATTCTTCCATTCGTGATGCCAAGAAGGCTTCATGGCAAACCTTTTGTAGGGGCATTGACTCCATCAAAGAGGCATTCCAGAATCCAGAAAATCTTGGCTAGCGAACCTATCAACCCCATGGGCAGTCTTAGAACCAGCTCAGGGGAATTGACAACTTTACCTGGTGAAACGCTCAAGCTCCTTCTGGAGTGTCACTTCCCAGGGAATCTAGTTGACGACGCCCTGGAAGTCTCTGGCCCTCGAGAGACTAGCCCTATACCTAGGGCAACTCGAGAGGACTGGAGGCAAGCTAGGCGTATAGTCACCGTTTCCAAAGTTAAATGGGCAATCGACAAGTTCAGCCCATTTAAATCCCCAGGAGGCGATGGCGTCTTTCCTGCATTGTTGCAGAAGGGCCCACCGAACCTCCACTTTCTACTTTGCGAAATCTTCAGGGCGAGCCTTGCCTTCGGGTATATTCCTCAGTCTTGGAGGGTTAGCAAAGTAGTCTTCATTCCTAAGCGGGGTCGTGGCGACTACACAAACGCCAAATCCTTTAGGCCAATTAGTCTTTCCTCATTTCTGGTGAAGACCATGGAGAGACTCGTAGAATTTCACATTCGAGAAGGGGCGCTTAAAGACTCCCCTTTACATCGAAATCAACATGCGTATCTCCCGGGGAAGTCTTGTGAGTCTGCCCTCCATTGTTTGGTCAGGCACCTTGAACATTCCCTGGAGAACAAAGAAATTGCTCTAGGAGCCTTTTTGGATATTGAGGAGGCATTCAACAACACCTCATATCAGTCAATTATTCGTGCGCTGGGACAACGTGGTGTAGAGCCTACCATCTGTAGGTGGGTCGACCACATGTTACGGGGCAGAAGAATTCAATCAACCCTTCAAAGTGAGGTGGTGGAGATTTCTGCGAGCCGAGGATGCCCGCAGGGGGGAGTTCTATCACCCCTCCTGTGGGACCTGGTGGTGGATGATCTCCTAGTCAGCCTCACGGATAAGGGCATTTTCATACAGGGCTATGCGGACGATCTCGTCCTACTGGTCCGTGGCAAGTACCAGGGCACTGTTACGGACATCATGAACGACAGTCTGGAAGCAGTGAACTCCTGGTGTGTAAGAGAAGGGCTTGCAATAAACCCTTCCAAGACAGTAATAGTTCCCTTCACCAGGAAAAGGGTTCAGGGCTCCTTCAGAGGCCTGGCCCTTGGTGGAGTGTCTCTGCCTGTTTCATCGTCGGTTAAGTATCTGGGAGTAATCCTTGATCAGAAACTGACATGGAACTTGCATCTGGATAAAGTCATCCGCAGAGCTAAGTGGTCCTTTGTGACCACTAGGCGCTGCGTGGGCTCCACATGGGGCCTGTCACCCCATGTCTGCCACTGGCTTTACACAGCGGTCATCAGACCACAAATTACTTACGGGGCTTTGATCTGGTGGCCTAAGGTCAATCAGGTAACAGTCCGGGGTAGGCTTTCTAGCCTACAAAGACTTGCCTGCATGTGCATGACAGGGGCCTTTAGGTCGACCCCTTCTATTGCACTGGAGGTTCTTCTCAACCTGCCGCCCCTTGATCTCTTCATTATTGGGGAGGCTCGGGCGGCGGCTTATAGGCTTCAGCTAACTGGCCACTGGAGGGGGTCCTGCACAGGTCACTCCTCAGTGGCCAATCTAGTAAACGACGAGGTACTCTCAATGAAGTCTGACTTTGTTGGGACTAAGCTCCTTTTCACTAGACCCTATACTGTGGACTTCAGGTCGAGGGAGTACTGGGACGGTGTTAGTAACCCCGTTTCTTCTCACGACCGAATTGTATGGTTTACAGACGGGTCTAGAATGGGCAACAGAGCTGGATTTGGCGTCTATACTGGCGACCCTAGGACCAACGCTAATGTGACCCTGGGAGCGTATGGCACCGTCTTCCAAGCTGAAGTCACCGCAATCCTTCATTGGTGACTGTACGTGTGTGGGTGGGCGGATGGTCGATATCACTGTACGTGTGTGGGTGGATCGATATCACTGTACGTGTATGGGTGGGCGGTGGGTCGATATTCTGTAAGAAGTGATAAGCCAGTGTTAAAAATAGTTCAGTATTATTTGCTATCTTTGCCTGGCTGCAGCTAGATTGAGATGTTGCGTAGCAACTTACAGTGAGACAGAGAATGACAGAGAAGGCAGCATGGATGACTGAAGAGATAGGTAAGATAGAAGATTACAAATTGTCTTGAGAATGAGAGAGAAAGAAAAATGTATTGTTTTGGGAAAGGAGTACATGGAAAAAAATCTCACCCAGCGTTGTGTATCAGCAGCTGTGCTTATCATGTTTCATCTTCTGTAAGAAGTCTGATTATTTCCTTATCTATTTTTGCTTCTTATAGATGTGTGTTCATTGTTTTAACCCATTCTGAGTAAAGGGCTCAAGCACAATTGAACATGAGTTCAACGTAATTTTATTCAGGTAGCTCTTTTCACAAGTTTCCCCTGTATAAATACAAGTTTAGTATTTTAGATGATGCCGAAGGTTACATATTTTACAATATAGATAAGAAGTACAGTTCTCTTATTCTTGTTTATCTCAAGGTTGCCGCCCAGGCGGTCGAAAGAGGGGTTTGTGGGAAATATATCCGCATCCTCTCAGTCAGTCAGGCGGCCTTAGGGGCTCTGGACTCCTGGAAGGTCTCGTCTGGTCTAGTCTGGGAATGCGTGGAGACCCTCAGCATCCTGGGATCAAGAAATCAGGTCTCGCTGGAATGGATCCCAGGACATAGGGGATTAGAAGGCAACGAGCAGGCCGATGCCTTGGCTAGGGAGGGGGCTCTCAAGCCCTTCATTGGTCCTGAGCCGGCCTGCGGCGTTTCGATTGCAGCTGCCAAAGCAGCAATTAAAAACTGGGTCAGCGCCAGACATCTGGAAAGATAGCGGCGGTTCCCAGGGCAAAGACTCGGCAAGGTTCTTGTCAAGAATCCCTCCCAGAAGTTGACAAAGTCACTTCTTGGGTTAAGCAAATCGCACGTTAGGCTGGTGGTGGGACTCATCACCGGCCACGGCAAATTCCGGAGGCATTTAAGAACGGTGGGACTCTTTGCGGAGGATCCCATCTGTCGCCTCTGTGGGGAGGACGAAGAGTCGGCAGAACACATTGTCCTGGAGTGTGAGGCTCTTGGTGCCAGAAGAAGAGCACTTTTTGAAAGCTCACCTCTGGGACAGTTGGAAATTACCAATCTAGTGAAGAAGCTCCTTGACTTGGTCAAGGGCAGCCAGCTTTACGAAGATTATAGGCACCGGGATTGGCACAAAAAGCATTAGGCTTCGTTGCAAGGGTTGGCTGGACCAACTATATATCCCCTTTTAAACTAAACTAAACTAAACCAGTATTTATTACTTTAAACATTCTACAACAGTTTTTTGCTTCAAATATTACATTTAACCCAAAACATATAAAAGTTAGGTACCTTTTGTTTTTTAAGTAGTTTTTCACTAGCACATCGACTTCTCACTTTACCAATACTAAGAAGTAAATATTTATAGGCTCTTCCATATCTGAACACTAATGAGGTCAAGTTCATAATCATCACATCTTTCTGTTGAGTTTGAGAGCTCCTACAGCTCTTATTGCAAGAGATGATATTAATGTTCAACTATTTAAGAGAAAAAATACAAATAAACATTTTTCCCTCACAAAGTAATTAACTTTTTAACACAGGAATGTGAAACATGCATTAGGCACTGAAGAATACTCACCCAATCTCGTCTTGAGAACAGGAGGGTTCGTTTCAGGACAATCCAAAACTGGTTCAATTCGGAAGTACCATAACGCTTTTGAATATTTGGCAAGGCATTTTCCAACAGCGTAGAAGTAACATCTGCAGGTTTTTCAGCTGTCAGGTCAACTGGAATAACAACGTTGCTACCTAAACAAAAATAGATGGAAAAATTATGATTTGGTATGGATTGGTGTCACCTTAATAATGATTTATAATTTAAAACGCTTTGATTCCGACAGTAAATGTTAAATTTAATTAAATTAATGTTATTTCTTATATTTTACCTTGATCTTTGGTATATGACCAAAGGTATTTGCATGCTTTAGAAAATTTTATGTAAAACTACATTAGATTCTGTTCCATCATGCAAGTGACTTACTGTATGTTAAACCAGATACTTTCTCATTATATTACATTGGAACAACAGTTTAAAAGGCATACATAACTGATTTTAATGCAAAAAGTTATAGGCTTATTATTTTTAGACTAGTACAAATAAAAAATAGGGGTGGCTGATGCAGTAAATGAGGCACACTCCAGGAACACAAATCAGTGGCAATTAAGAAGGGCACAGTTGCATTAAAACATTTCCACGTTTGATTTACTTTTGTTTTTGTACATATAACTTTCAAAAGAAGTTTAAAAAAAGGTAAACCTGCTTCCCTGTCCCAAACAAAACATAAACAATTCAGACAATTGTGAAAGTCTAATAAGGATATTTATATGTTTTCCATCAAATCAAGTATTAAATTTATTTTGGGAGGATTAATCATCACATACTAATTTTATTCGTAATGTTACTCCTATGAGTGAATCCACGTCAATGGCATTTAAAAACATGATGATTTGAGCTTTTAAGCAATTTCACAATCAATATTGGACTTACTTTCAGCAGAGTCTTTGGCAATGTCATCCTTTGCACAGGCAAGGAGCATGTTGTTCATGCCATTACCATTACTGGATTCCAGACCATTGGCTTTCCTTTGCTCCACATCTGTGTTATTGACTTTGGTTCCAGCATTGTTCATAGGTGTCACTTCCGGGAACGGCTTGCCCATTTGAATGTCATGTTTGCCATTTTTGATGGCATTTACTAGTTTACGGACGTTGTCTCCATATTCTCCACAGGACACTTCAATAACTGAAATAAAAAATAACTTTTTGAACATCAGAATTGTCAATTTAAAAAAATACATACCACTGTTAATACATTTCTCACCTCTGAATAACCATTGTTATCTGTGCAGTTATAAAAACAACATAGATCACAATAAATCACATTTATATTAACATTGTTATCTTAACCATATAAGACAACAAATGTGTATGTATAAAGAAAAAAAGAATCTCTCACCAAAACAAAATATCAATAATAATTCCATTGACATACCTCCATGTAAGGGATGGTAAGAGAAGAAAATAAGCCCTGCAGAGCGAAAGGTTGAAAACTCATTTTAGTACAGAATTGAAATTTAAAAGACAAAATTTGATAACAAGTATCAAACCTATAGCCAAGATTACATCCAAAATTATCAAACATTTAAACAGACGTTATTTATCATGTGACATACTTTAATAATTATAAGAAGAGCTCATAACTGTTAAGTAAAACAAAGTTGATCTTAAATGGTAAAAATACAGAGAATAAAATTTTAAAATGCCATCATTTTTTTCAATACCACAGTAAGTTTAATGACTCCAAATGTTGGGCTACCGTACATTTATGAATATATAGTATATGCAATTAACTATGCTATTACATTTTTTTTAGCAAAGAATCAACAGATAAATATACCAAAAAATGTTTAATAACCAAACAAAAGTTGGTCCGTTCAAAATTAAAATTGCTATTCCTATTTCATGACAATATTTATTAAAAATGTTCTTTGTATATAATATTTTAGGGTAAATATGATGCATTTAGTTTCCTCCCAAGCTGATTAAAAATAATTTTGTTTAGTAAAATAATTTTTGACAATAATCACTTTGGTAATAAAAACATTTTTCTCACGGCAAAGCATAATTTGAACAGACTGATTTCAGATAATATTGAAACTTACTAAAAGATGCAGGATTGTGATAGCTAGGGCAGACCAGTCCCAACTGGCCGAGGAAAGGCACCAGCTGTTGTGTGGAGCCCTGGTAGACACACTGACCATCAGCCAGAGTGTAAAGGTGATCGAACATCTCAAACAGCCGAGCACTAGGTTGGTGAATGGTACAAATAATGGTACGGCCTCCTCGAGACAAAGACTTCAGCAGAGATATGCACTGGAAACACGATGAACTGTCCAGGCCACTGTGGGCAAAAGGAGATTAATTAAAGAACATAAATACATTTTTGAAGAAACAGTTTCAGGAATTTAAATAAAGTTTAACCGCGTATAATTTGTTAACCTATCAAATGATACAAACATTATCTACGATTTTATACTTTTATACTCATTTTATAATGAATGAGATTGTCATGCGCATAAGAAGTTAAAAACACAATTTAAAAAAAATGTTAATACATGACCCATTACCAATATAGAGAACAGTTTGGAAATTATACACAGAGATATGATTTTCATAATTTTTAGTGCGTGTATTGCAAGGAATGTTGTAACATGATATATACTATGAAAATAATGAAAATAGTAAAATTTCAATTACTCGATCTAAATAATTAGTTCTAGGGAAAAATAATTATGGTGGTTTAATGCACAATTAGCACAATTTGCACTTAATCGCTAATTATTACAACACAATCCGTACTGAACAGAAAACGATTGAAAGTTGAAAACAGAATTTAAACAGTAACAAACTTAAAATAAAGTAATATTAGCATTTTAAACATGGAACATAAAGAACAGTGTTGATAACATTTGTTACTAACAAATTAATTTCAATTGTCATTCAGGTTTTTTAGAGGAGTTGATTTTTAGATATTTAAAGCTAACTGTTGCTAACAAATCAAAATTTTAAAATTGCAGTGAAAGATCGTGTTACATTCGGTATTTAAGGCTATTTTTTATATATGGTAAAATTAAGCTCAGAATTTTCGTCAATATTAATCAAAACAAGTATTGTCCAGTTACTTTAATCAGGTATTTATGCCCATAAGGTTACATTCATCGACAGAAAATAACAATAAACTGAAAGTTTGTATCATGTTAGATGCTTGTCATAAGTTAAAGCTGGCTCACAATATTTTGGCAGATAAGATCATTTTTAAAATTAAAGATTGTGTTATGGACTTTAAATATATCTCAAATCTTAAATCTTCAAAAATTGACCAGTCAAAAGTAGAAATGAGACAAAAGTTACTAAATTAGTCTTGTTCAATAACGTTTAGTTAATTTTATTCACATTTATAATTTTTTACATGCATCTGTTACACATTTACATGAACATGTGAAGGCGCTAATATTGTGCACGGTTTCTGTTGTTTCATTCTTTTTGCAAACACTTTAATCTGCGTACAATTTAATTTTATTGCAAAATTAATTGTGTAGTAAAATAGTATTCAACTTTTATTATTACTGCTGGCAACAAAACTCATTAGAGTGAAAGTTAATAAAAAGTTATGCTTAATCTGTAATTGCCCTAAAGATTAATACGATAAGATTCAAAAGCTTCCAAAGCCCATAGAACCCCTGGGTTGACTGGATGGTGGTGGGAGTAGCAGCAAGCAGCCGAACCACTCTTCACCATACAGCGAGTGATCCACTTGTTTATATATTGATGGACACAATACATAACAGAAGTGTTCAGTTTCTCTGATTACATAACGTAAGAACGACTGACATGACACAACTGACTATCTATATTCACACCAGAAGAAAGTGCCATGGTTACTGAACATTATTGTTATATATGAATCATTTATTTTCTTGTGTATTGTGTTAGAGGACTTACATCTTTAACTAAGTTTGTCAATGTACTATCTTTCCTATTATATTAAATCACATAAATATAATTGTGCATCATGGACATAAATCTATACTCGTACATTTTTATTCCCAAATAAAACACTAAATCAAGTCTCTTGTCAGAGTAAACAATACTACAGGAGTAAACTTACTGCTTCTGTACAATCAAATTCTGTAAACTTCAATATCATTTACACATACCTAGTGGGTTCATCGAAGAACATGATCGGTGGGTTGTTGACCAACTCAAGAGCAATGGAGAGCCGTTTCTTCTGTCCTCCAGACAGGTTGGATGTCATTGTGTTCTTATGGTCTTGAAGGCCCAGTGTTTCCAATATCTCTTGAATCTTCAAACAAAACAACCAGATTTATTGAAACATTTTTATAACTATAGATACTTATAATGACATAAATGCACATTTAGTCATTTATTGAGTAACTTTTAAGAGTCAATTTACACAAAGTATTGTAGTAAGCACCTTACCTAACAGGCCACTCAAACTTCAGAAGATTTTTGGCCTCACCAACAATGCCCCACTATCCCTCTCGGTTTTGCATCCAGCCAGCATCTATCCCTATTCTTCTCATGTCTTTCCAGCGTAGATGTGACTGTCCCAGAGGTCACTTTCCTATTTCTAACACTATCAGTTTTTTGTAAGTCCGCTTTGAGACTACCCACACTTTTGAACAATAATACTCACTGGTTGTACTATGGTTTTGTAAACCTATACTTTGGTCTTTTTTTAAAACATTTTACTTTTGCAAAGCCCAGTAACATCGGCTGGCATCTAATATTCTAGCATTTAAATCAGATTCCTCTTGGTCAATATTTATCCACAAATATTTTAATTCAGTTACTCTTTCATAAGTAAAAGTTTCCACGTGTAGATTGTTTCTTATATTGATGCTGTGCCAGCCTACCCTGATATTTTGTTTTTTGTTCGTTTACCACCAGTCCAGCGTTTTTAATCTCTTTTATTAGAGCTGTTGTCAGGCTTTTCAAGCTTTATCCATCTTCTGCTAGCAGTGCTACCTCACCTGCAAACGCAGACATTGAATTATTACCCTTCTTCTATCCCTTGCTCCTGCTGTTTAATATTTTATAGGGAACTTTCTAAAGCTAGATTAAATAATACAGGAGATAGTCCGTCTCCTTGCCTAACTCCAGTTAGTACATTAATTCACTAGATAGTTAACTGTTGATTCTAACTTTGCATCTTGATTCTTCAGTGCATGCTTATGCCAAGATAATCAATCTCTCGGGGGTTCCCAACTTTTGTAGACATTTCCACAATTAAATTCTACTTACACTGTCATAGGCTTTTCTAAAGACGACAAATAGCAGATGAACACATTTGTCACACTCCCAGTGCTTTGAAAGAGTTTGTCTGATAATGAAAAGTTGATCAGTGGTTGACCCTTGTCTTTTAAAACCTGTTTGATGTTCACCAAGAATTTCTTCTGAATATTCTTTAAGCCTCCTACTGAAGTAAGTTCTATTTCTAGGTATTATTTTACTGACAATGTACAAACTGTAATGGCTTATTGATAATTACAATAATCATATTCTAAGTGTTACAACATTCAATAATTTATTAAATGTAAGTTAATCATTTTATTTTTCTAAAACTGAATTTTCCTCTATCAAGTTATATGTTACTTAAAGACAAACTAATTACTCCATAACGTTAATTTTCTATAATTATAATGTTGACTGTAAATAAATGTTGATGATTGTTTAAAAATTGTTTTCATTGAAATATTACACTGTTTTGACTTACAACTGTTTAAATTATACAGTGGAGCCTCACTTATCTGATGTAAACAGGCCGAGATGAAATGAAATGAAATGAATGAAATGAAATGAAATGAAAATCGTCTTTATTCATCATTTGTAATCATGTACAAAGAATGGCGTCATCATATATATAAATTATCATCCTTATCACTTATCATAATAATGCTAATGTAAGTAGTCTCCGTGGAAAAATTCATCAACTGGCATTAGATAGCTAAAAATTTGGATAATAGGCAATGTTAATACAAAAATGTCATCTCATTTATCTTCTATAGGCAAAACAATTCTTTTATGTTAGGAAGACATTTCACTCTAAGTTCAATAAAAGCACAGTAATGTAAAACAAATAAACAAACACAACGTGAACTACGGCACTGTACAGTCATAAATAACAATTTATTTTTTAAACCTATCTTAGCAAATACGGAAATGTGATAAATACGTCCTGGACAGTTAAGTAATCATAAATTCTTTAATCAAACAAACCAATATGTGTGGCCGGTCAGGAAACTACTAAATAAGAATGCACGAGTTGCACGATCGCATTCCCCCTCCCAAAAAGCAATGTCTGGCATAAAAATTCTGTACCTTTAAATGATGAAAACAGTGACGTAGTCTGCTTACATAGTTTAGTCCCCCTAAAATAAAGTCAAGTGCAGTAAGCAGCAAAACAGCATGTGCACCAGGTACATACAGTTTTCATTATTACGGAACAATTACATTCATCATCCATTATATTATATTTAGACAATATTTATTTCAATATTGTTTTCAGGTTGAGAATGTCGGTTAAAACGGAACGTCGGATAACAAGGCTCTACTAAATAATAGTATAAAAACAAATATTCCTTGCTAAATACTAAATCACTACATATAAGTAGCCAACTTTCTATCGGTATTATAATATATTTTCTTTTAAAGTCACACAATAATAAAATAAAGTTGCTAGAATACAATCCATAATAATCACTAAAACACTAATCACAAAAAATTTGGTGGGGGCAAGAAGAAAGAGAATATTTAATATATTACGGCTAATAATTTATTCAAGTTTGTCAGCGATTTAAAAAAATTTCCAGTTAAATTGTAACAACATTAAATGTGTCTTGCTTTATTAACAAATTTTTGTTTATACACTTAACATGTTACAAGAAATTGAATACTACTACAATCAATAAGCCTTGCATTAACAATCCACTACTGTAAGCAATATTTAAAAAAATCTGCATATGAAAAAACAATGGTCCAAAACAAACTGAAATGAAGCTGTTTCAAATGCACAAAAACATACTTCATTAAAGGGAAGAGAAGAAAGTCATGCACATGGAAAGAGACAGAAAAATACAAGAGAAATATCCTGGTAAATACACATTATATAATTTTCTTTACCTAACTGATATGGGAGATTGTATTTCTTTATTGGGTTTACGTCCACTAAAATATTTTAACTTGGCGCCATGACAAATAATCATAAGTTTAAATTACTTTTAAGTGATGCTTTATCAGCATCACATACATACATATATATATATATATATATATATATATATATATATATATATATACATATATATATTTTTAATGAATAGGCATTTTTCAAAACTTTTTGATATATTTCAGGTTAAAACATAGAATTTTAAGATAAAAAGATATGAACCAATAAATTCTAATACTTATATCTTAAAAAAATTTTATTATAAAAAAGAAAACGTTTTGGTAAACCAGCCACTACAAGTTTAGTCACTTTCAATAACTTTTCTTTAAAAAATTGTATTTTCCACCATCAGTAAAATAGGAAATTTATTTTTGAAAACCACAAATTTTACCAATTTTCAAAGTGCAGCCATATTTTTAATATGAGTCCAAACGGCCAACAATTTTGAGTATATGTATACGTGTATAATGCGACCTTTTACTATTGAATTTTTTTCAAAAAGCATTGTTCAGTAGGCAACGTTTTATTAAAGTGCCAATAAAGTGGACAAATAGCCAACAAATATGTGGCTATAATGTTTTTATTTTGTGTTATAAGACCTTTATTGGTCCTAAATTTTTTTATAA
The DNA here is from genome assembly GCA_035578905.1 of Stictocephala bisonia. Taxonomy (NCBI): domain Eukaryota; kingdom Metazoa; phylum Arthropoda; class Insecta; order Hemiptera; family Membracidae; genus Stictocephala; species Stictocephala bisonia. Next base: position 9,071 of record JAQJVL010007256.1, on the reverse strand, counting down.
TTTTATCCAATTTTGTCTCATATTTTTTGTATGAGTCACCATTTTTGAAACTATTCATGTTGAAACAGTCCGTTGTTTTTATTTATTGACAAAAGCGTCAACTTAAAATACACAATCTAGACTCGGCATATTATCTACATTGATTGGTAAAGCAGTCTTTTCATACAATTGTTGGGAATGTCCACATAATATGTCAGTATAATAAAACATGGACAGGTTGGCCACTCAACACTAGACCTGTGCGTGAATACAGTTGCATGTTAGAAAATAAACATAATGGACATTATCAAACCTACAATCACACTTTTCTATAGATATTGGTTAAGCAGATGGTTTGGAGCTGTGCTTAGGGATGGAAAATATTTAAATATATCGATATATCGATTATCGATATACCACAAACAAAATAATGATCTAAAAATAATATCGAAAGAAAACTATTGATATATCGGGTAACAATTATAATATTATTGAGTGTCATAGCCAAGAATATACTAATTTTTTGTGTGACTATTTAGAAAAGCCTAATGAATGTAAAAATTAAATAAATTTATCTACACGAAACAAGTTTTGGCCTGTGGTGTTGATTGAAAAAATTCAAAATAAAAACAATCATACCTTTAATTATTATGTTAATTATAATAGGATAATGTAATAAAATTTTTATTACATTTTTTTTACATTTTTTATTATTTTTCACAACTAAAAAATGTTATTAGGCTTCTTATATACACTAAAAATTAAACATATTAATTCACTAAACCCACTTCCAATACTTGTCAGGTAAACCATTTAAAATAAAAGTTTGTAAATCAATTTTTCATTTAACCTCATGTAAAAAAAACTAACTGAAGTTACTTTATTATTTCAATGCACGTTTTGTAGGCATAAGAGGCAATCTAAATATACTTTTTTAGAATCGTGATGATTTTGAGGAGTGAAAGAATAACATCAATATTTAGTGTTATGATATATTGAACCAAAATATCAATATGCCCGATATTATCGAAAGAAAATATCGAAACTAATATATCAAAACATATTTATCAATATTTCGGATATATCGTTGCCATCCCTAGCTGTGCCTCCATATACCATCAGGAGTTAATAAAGATAAGACTGAGATAGAACTTAAAAAATGAGAATACCTTGCTGCACGATGACCTTATAAAAAGTAAGCCGAAGAGCTTTGTGCCTTTGAAAATCATAATTGAACAAAACAACAAATAAAACTAAGGACTTACCAAACTACTGCAGTGTAAATTGCAAAAACAAACCATTCAGTGCAAGAAAAAAAAACTCCAAACACAAATCAAAAACAAACTGAACACAATAGGTGTTAGATTTTATTTGAATACTAACATACTCACGACGTCGTAATCTTCCTCTCTCATCATAGACTGTCGAACTGTCACTAATAGATGGTATCTATAAACACGCACATGCTTACAGATCTATGGAGTAGACTGTTGAAACTCAACTTAGTGGAGGGTAACAAGACATTGAGTGTGTTAACACGTTGCCTTATCATATGTTTATCTATGTCTGGCGAACGGTCATAAAGAATCAGCACAATATAAAGAATCAGCACAATATAACGAATGTATTGTAACGAGGGTTAATCCATCTATATTTAAACACATTGTGATTTAATATTGTTTCTCCAAAGCGTTTCTAAACACTAAAAAGCAAACTATTTTCTATATATTTAAAATTAAACTATCAATTAATAAAAAACTAAAATTAACTTGTCCTAAACTAAGAGCATGTGTACCATAATCAGGTACATGCATCATGTCACCTATAATCTAGGTAACAAATGCTTTGTAATATAAGGTCCCCATGTTCTGTCTAACATTCCTTTTGGAACCACTTCACATATAAAAAAATCAAAATATCATATAGTAATAAAATGGAAAAAAATAATGTCCACTGCAAAATGGATTAACAGCATACAATATTTTAATTAGTATATTATGTGTTAATATAAATACAAAACAAAGTGTACATCATACAACACACAGGACTACAAAAAGTACAGATATTGTGACGGTCGGTTTTGTGAATCACATTTACCACCGTCATACACAAGAGAACATTAGTTGTTGTTCCCTTGTCATTCACTTGTTTTGTAACAACAAATATTTTGATTTTTAAAATGCGACAAAAAAAATCGATATCACATCAATGAAAATACTTCAATTCAGTTTAACGCCACAATATCTTCAAAAACAATTTTTTTTAACAAGTTCTGGTATTTGTAGTTTTTTTTTAAAATGTTATCTATAAATTGCTTCTTAATTTGTTAAGCGTGATTGAATTTTTAAAATGAAACCACTATAAGTTAAATTAAAAGTACTGTAAATCTGCCCACATACACTATAAATTAAACATTTCACTAGTACATACTGACCACTTCTTTTTTGTCATGTTTGTTCAAGTCGCTGCCCAGTTTAAGGGCCGTGGCCACGCGCATCGCCTCGTCCACACTGAGATTACCGTGGAGCTGGTTATCCTGCATGATGTACGCTGACAGCTTGGCAAACTGGGAGAGGTTACGCTCATGTCCGTTGATGGTTATGGAGCCAGACATTCCGGACACCCTAGAAACATAAACATTATATTCACTTAATAACTCGGTATATGATATTGTAGAATCCCTGTTCTTTGAGGGGGTGATGTATTTTATGATGCAGGCTTACTAAATATTCACATAAATTCTACCCAAATACAAATTATTATCCAATAGTGCAACGATACTTAATATTTTACAAGTTTTAATAAAGATCCAGAAAGCCATAACTTACATTACATTAAATACAGTTAAGGACAAAATTACACCAAACTTCAGTACTTTGGTATTTTACTAAGTAGGTCACTTATCGAAGCCACCAAGTGTAAATGGTCATGTATACATGTTTAGTCCAGTGCTTGTTGGAAAAAATTGCTTTACTGCATATTGTTCCCATAGCATAGATTTTTATTCACATTTGTATAAGAGTTGTCTTAAACTCTATATTAAACACTGATCATTTGTGGAGTAGAGCCTAGTTTGCATTCATACCACCAGCCATACATATACGGTGGTATTGATTCACCCACTCACCCATACATGTACAGTAGTATTGGCTCAGTCACCAAGCTGTGCATGTACAACAGTTGTATTGGCCCACCCATCAACCCATGCAGCACATAAAGGAGTATTGACACCCCCACCCACCGGTACCTGTACATTGGTATTGACCTACCCACCTATAATATACTGTAGTAATATGATGTTTTTGAGAAGTGTACACCAACTGTGGATTTTATTACAAACTTTGTATTGTTCCAAATTAAAAAGTTATCCCTTTTGGAAAAATTTATTGAAATATATATATATATATATATATATATATATATATATATATATATATATATATATATATACTTATCCGTCCCTCATAAGTCCAACCCTACGTCCACGTCGTGAGGGACGGGCAACGTCATTAGTAGGAGATTGCCTGTGGGGGCGATGCCAGCGGGGACTTCGTGTGCCCTGGTACCTGCAAGGTTGCTGGTAAGGCTGCACAGGAACTTTGAAAATGACGGCTAACAGGGCTCTGGTGAAGCTGCGACAGGCCTAGCAAGCCGGTAGTGGATTAAAATATGCTTTCAAGAATAAACACAGCCTCGGAAAGGACGGAATTAAACGGCAACAACTTGGCAATCATACAAAAATCAGATTGGGAACAATAAATTTAGTTACGTTAAGAGGTAAGATGGAAGAAGTGGTGGAGGTGATGAGGAGAAGAAGTTTGGATATATTGGGAATCAGCGAAACAAGATGGAAAGGTAGGGGAGAGAGAGAGGTGGGGTTTGGATATAAGATATGGTGGTCTGGAGGGGAGAATGGTAGGAGAAATGGGGTGGCAATAGTGATGAGCAAGAAGATGACGAGTAGTGTAATAAATGTTGAGTCAGTAAATGACAGATTAATTAAGATCACAATTAGGATGGGGAGAGAGATGATGGATATAATACAAGCATATGCACCACAAACAGGATGTACAGAAGAAGAGAAAGTAGAGTTTGAAGAGGAGCTTGAAAGACAACTAAGAGAAGAGAAATCTGTGATAATTGGAGATATGAATGCACGAGTAGGAATGGATAGACAAGGATATGAAGAGATTATGGGAGGTTATGGGATAGGGGAAAGGAATCAGGAAGGAGAGAAGTTGTTGGACTTATGTTTGAGGAATGAAGTGATAGTGGGAAACACGTGGCACGCGAAGAGGGAGAGTCAGAAGTTCACTAGGTATAGTTGGAATGGAGAACACCCAAGTTTGATAGACTACGTGTTAGTTAAAAAGTGTTTACAACCTTTTTTGATAGATGTAAAAGTTATACCAAGTGAAAACCTGGGGGGGGATCACAGATTACTGATAGCGGTTTTTAAGTGGTTCAAAATTGGAAGTGTTGCAAGGTTGACAAGGATTAAAACATGGAAATTGAGGGACAGAGAAGTAAAGGAGGACTTTGTGAAGAAATTAAAAGAAAAAGTACCCAGAGATGAAAGTAAAACAGGAGAGGAGGAATGGATAAGATTCAAAAAGGCAATAGTTGAAACAGCGGAGGAAACGTGCGGAAGAACATCAGGGAGGAAAAGGGATAAAGAGACACCATGGTGGAACGAAGGAATTGCGGAAGCAATTAAGAATAAAAATAGAGCTTGGAGAGAGTGGTTTAAGGAAAGGACAGATGAGAAAAGGGAGCGATGGAAGAGATTTGACAAAGAAGCAAAAAAGATGTTAAAGGAAGCTAAAGAAAAGTCATGGAAGGAATTTGAAGAAAAAATGAAGTCAAATTTTGAAGGAAATAAGAAGATCTTTTATGGATTGATAAAAAATAAGACAAAACCAAAAGAAATGATGACTAAAGTAATAGATGTGAGTGGGGAAATTAAATGGAAGGAGCAGGAGGTGTTGGAAACATGGAAAGATTATTTTAAGGAATTGTTAGAAGGAACGGAGGTGGAAGAAGATGGAATGGGAGAGGAGATGATTAATACTGAAGACGATGAAAACTTAAGTATAGGAGAATTGGAAAAAGCGGTAAAGGAGATGAAGGATGGAAAGTCACCAGGAGAGGATGAAGTGACGGTGGAGATGATTAAAGCGGCAGGACCGATGGGAATGCAATGGTTATACAGAGTGATGAGGGGGATATGGAAAAGTAAGAGGATACCAAAAGACTGGGAAATGGGCATAATTGTACCAATTTATAAAAAAGGGAACAAACAGAAGTGTGAGAATTATAGGGGGATAACCCTTTTGTGTCAGAGTATGAAGATCTACGAAAGGTTACTGCTTCAAAAAATAAAACCAGTACTGGAAGAAACAGGAAGAGAGGAGCAGTGTGGATTTAGAAGAGGTAGGTCAACAGTAGATGCGATTTTTGTGATAAGGCAAGTGCTGGAAAAGAGATGGGAGTATGGAAAGGATACAGTGATAGCGTTCATAGATTTACAAAAAGCATATGACAAAGTGAAGAGAGAAATGATTTGGGAGAATCTGAGAAGAAGAGGGATAAAGGAGGGGATAATTGAAAGGATTAGGAATCTTTATGAAATATGTAAAAGTAAAGTAAGGATAGAAGAAAAATTCACGCAATCCTTTAAAACAGAAAGAGGTGTAAGACAGGGTAGTGTACTATCACCTTTTCTTTTCAATGTGATCATGGATGAAATCATTGCAGGGGTTCAGATGGACAGAAGAGCTGAGGACTTGAAGGTGGTTGCATATGCAGATGATGTAATGATATGGGAAGAAAGAGAAGAAGAGTTGGAACGAGAGTTGGCGAAATGGGCAGAAGTGGCAAAGAAGTATGGACTGAAGATGAATGTACAAAAATGTAAGGTAATGAAGGTGGGAAGAATGGATGGAGGAAATGAAGATATATCAATTCAAGGGAATGTCCTGGAAAGAGTAGAAGATTTCTGTTATTTGGGTAGTACAATAACAAGCGAGGGTACGATGACAAAGGAAATAGGAAAAAGAATTTGGAAAAGTGGACAGTTTTTCAATCTAGTGAAAAAGATACTATGGAATTGGAATATTGGGAAGGAGGCAAAATTGTTAATGTATAAAATGTATTACCAGCCAATCTTATTATATGGAGCGGAGACATGGACATGGAATAAAAGTGACATCAGCAGATTACAAGCAGCGGAGATGAGATTCCTGAGGGGAATAGAGAAGGTTAGTAGAAGAGACAGAATAAGAAATGAAGTAATCAGAGAGAGGCTGGGAGTAATAACATTACAGGAAACGATGGAAAGAAGGAGGATACAGTGGATGGGTCATGTGAAGAGGATGGAAGATAACAGAATGCCAAAGATAGCCTTGGAGAAACAAGAGGGAGGAAGGAGACCGAGGGGAAGGCCGAGAGGAAGATGGATAGACCAGGTGTGGAGGGATGTGGAGAGAAGGGGACTTCGGAGGGTACAGGTGGAGGAAGAGAAGACGTGGAGAGACAGACAGAAGTGGAAGAGGCTGTGTCAGACGACCTGCGAAAGCGGAAACGTTGACTGATGATGATGATGATGATATACTTATCCCAGCTTCAATTTTTAGTACAGTATTCCTAGAGTCATAATTCATTTACAGTTTAAACAATTTCTATAGCTTCAAGAAAAATATTAATACTCACAAACTAACGGTGGCCGAGCGGTCTACATCGTCAGGACTTCGAGCCTGAGTTAGAGATAGCGTAGGTTCGAATTCAGGGCTTGACTGTTATTTTTGATCAGTAATATTTATCTTTTCTGTAAAAGTTCTAAACCTTCCTTTGTCTGAATAAGTTCCCCACACAGACCAATAGTATGAGAGGGTAACCTCTACTTATAGCTTCAAATCCGTCTACAGTATATGTCAAGTTTGTTTTTAACTCTCAACACTTATGACAAAATTTAGAAGTTGTTATTTTTCAACAGCTTTGTTTTTCCAATTTATAATTAATAAAATTAATTTGAACATAAATCTGGGTACACACTATAAAATATATGCTCTGTAAATGTCCTTAAAACAAATGATTGGTTTAAAAACATGATTATTCCCTGTATTCTAATATAAAGTAGAAAAAATATATGTAAACTCTTTCAAAGCGTTTGTATGACTTCACTTGTAAAAGTGAAATCTTGTACATCATCATGGTTACAAAAACATACTTTTTGACGCCATTGACATTTCATCTTTTCAGGGGGACGGTCTGCAAGAAGATGAACGAAAATCTTCAACATAAGCCTAGGTCGAGTTTGGTATCAAATGAAAGGTCTATTCAAGAGAAATTAATTGCCGCAACCGGACTTTGAAAGGTTTATCCTTTCTAAAGTAGTGGTCATTTGAATTTCAAAGTAACTAATTTGAATAATATTATTTCTCCGCTATTTAAAAGTTTCTAGTAAATTATTCTGACCAAAAATTATACTTTATAGAACATAATTATAGAAAAAATTTAACTATCAAATTATCTATGGAAAAAATAATGTTGTGAAAGCGTTTCTATACTTTTTTCCTACCCTGTATATGAAATCATGCCAAGTATAATTTTTTAAAGCATTTTAGGGGACAAAATATTAGACATTTAATTTTCTTACAATCCTTTTAATAATAATAATCCTAATATTATTAATTGTTTTATTCTGAGTAGCCAAAGTGTTTTCCCGCTGAAACTGTATGTTCAACTAATAATTTCCTAGTTAATTTTTACCATAGAGCAATATAACAAAACCAAATTCTACAGTAAAAGTTCAATCAACATGTTGTTGATTTTTCAAATTATTTCGAGAAAATTAAAATATTTTAAGAAAAATCAGTTAACATTTTTAAAAATCAATCACGAGTTTCAAAAACAATTTCAAGGCAAATATTTTATATTCTGTACATGAATTTAGAGTAGCAATATTATAGTTTGCTTTTAGACATCCATATATATTTGTTCTACAGTTCAGAGCTTTTTTTAAAAATAATTTTTGTCTTAACATGTTTGTGCAGTATTTTAGTAGATTCCATATTCAGTGTGTTAATTAGATGACCTGACTTAGTCTAAGATTTACATTTTACAGTTAGACATGTTTATGGCTCATAACTCAGTAAATAGAAATAGGTGAGAAAGGGCTAGAGGAGATAGATTCGTATGAATGACAATTTCTGAATTGTCTGTTTGTGAGGGACCTGAATGTCAGTGTGAAAGAAACATTTTAGATTATATATATGACAATTGCCATACAATTTTTAATTATTCATGCAATAAAACAGATTTATTATTGCACTTCAAGGTAGCTGCCCGATTCTGCATGTTCAAATATGAAATATACGTTAACATTAAATTCAAATTCAAATAAGCACCTGTGTTTAAGCGCAAGTAAATGGTTAAGCTATAAGTATGCCTTTGATAATTATGTAAGCCATTATTATGATAATAAAGCTTAATAATTATTACAACACAAGAGATAAATACCTACATGGCAGAGCTGAACATGAATCGTTACTCTCCCTTCAGCGTGAAGAATACAAGGTAATTTACATAGGTAACTTTCCTATACTCGAGTATCCTGTGCTATACCTACTTGTATCCGGTGAGTATGTTGAGTAGAGTGGACTTGCCGGCCCCGGAGGGCCCCATGATGGCTGTCAGTTCTCCAGATCTCAGCCGGCCACTCACTGACTTTAGGATAGTCTTCTCGCCTAAAACATACAACTAGATTAGAAAACATTATAATTAAGTTATGGAATGGAAATTACTACTTTTTTCTAACCGTACCAGTAATAAATAAACTATTAGTTACCTTCCTTTACAGTAAATATTTGTTAATAATTGGAATGTTCAATGTTGATAAATAATAGCTTAAATACAAAATTGTTGCCGCAAAATAATAAATACATATATTGAACCTTGTCTTTCAATATGTCACTCCTCAGTCTGTGTTAAGTTTCTTACCCTATTGTTCATATTAAATATTTTAATATTTAACCCTTCAGTACACACGAGGAAACTGTATCATCAGTTCACATGCGCGGACGTCATTCAAT
>JAQJVL010007255.1:0-24843 GCA_035578905.1 Stictocephala bisonia | reverse complement strand
AAAAACAACCACCCCCTTGTCTCACCCCTGTCTTAACTTCAAAGGTTGTTGTGTAGTCGTTTTCCACTTTTACTCTACATCTGCTGTTATTTACACTAAGCCTTGCCAAATTTATGATTTTCCTTGGTATTTCGAAACCTTCCATTTTTTCCCATATCTTTTCTCTACACAAACTGTCATAGGCTTTGCTGAAATCGATAAAAATTCCAAAAAAATGTTTGTTAAACTCCCAGTATTTTGAAACGGCTTGTTTAAGAATGAAAATTTGGTCTGCGGTCGATCTGCTTTTTATGAATCCAGCTTGGTGTTCTTCTATAATTTCATTGGTGTAGGTTTCTAGTCTTCTAAGTACAATTACATCAATAAAATTATTTGTAGGCCTATAATAAAAAATATATTATTCTATTAGTTTTTATTCGATTTTATTGTTATATTATTGTAACTATTGTATATTGGCGGATGTCGTTGAAAGAATACATAAATAAATATCTAATTTAATATTTAGTGGCAAGATGTTGTGATAAATAATATCTGTTACAAGTTAAGATGCCTGTTACTCTAAAAACTATTTTAAATATTCAATCAAGAATGAAGATTTATTAAAGCCAACCGACCAACAATACATGGCATAGGCCACGTCAATTAATTAATTACAATATATGTGAATCCCTTGCATTGAATAATTTGTAGACACATTATACATAAACACAACTAAATAAATAATGTGGCAATAACAGCGATAAAATTTAAAATGTTTAAGACGACAGAATAAAAAATATGGTACAACAAAAACAGTATTATAATTATTGCTATTTAGTGTTTTTTGAGTTTGTCAACTTAATTTACAAAATGAAACATTTTTTAATGTCTGTAGACTATGGAATATAAACTTTATTTAAATTGAAACTTTCTGATTTAAGTTAGAGTTTGAGGCCTTTAAACATAACTGACAGGAATAAATACAGATAAGTACTTTATGTTATATTCATAATGATAGTTTTGTTTAACATTCTTTAAAGATAGTGATAAGAAATTAATTGATTATAATACTTACTGTAACAGTTAATTATTTAAATATCATTGCATTTAACACAATTACAAAAAAACAACAAAACGAAATTAATTGATTATAATACTGTAACAGTTAATTATTTAAATATTGTATTTAACACATTTACATAAAACAATTCTGATCCGTAAAGCAGACGACATCACTCACTCATCCATCAATTCCCGCCATAGGGTTGGAGGGGCCCCTCCAACCCCCATCACAAACTCAATATGGGACCTAGAACACTGGTCAAACCGCCCACACTAGCGTTCTGTGTCTGGTGACTGGCTGTCTGGCCAACCGGGACTCCATGGTGCAACAATATCCAGGGACATTGGTCTGGACCCGTTGCTTGCAATGGGGACAGACTCGATGATACCTAGGTACAGATTTGACAAGACAAGATAGGGCTTTCCTTCCAAGCAGAGATGAGTGGTTGGGGAATACCAAGCCTGTACAAGTCAAAGGAAGCGTCTGGTTTACGGACGGCTCACTTACAGAATGAGGTGCGGGCGCTGCTGGGGTGTACGGGAGGGGCGTATGAAAAATTCTGTCTATACCTCTCGGAGCCCATGCTACGGTCTTCCAAGCGGAGGTGATAGCAACCATGACTTTTGGACAGGAAGAATTGCGTTTAGGTGGCTTCAGAGGAGTTGTTTCCATCTGCTTGGATATTCAGGCGGCAATCATGGTGCCACATACCAGCTCTAAGTTGGTATGGGAATGCCAGGGGATCCTACAGACCCTTTGTCTGCGTAAAAAGGTGAGACTCATATGGTTCTCTGACATGCACATAAGGGAAACTGGTCTCTTGTGAAACTGTTGCTAGGGGCGCAAAGGGCCACAGAGTCTAGGCGTGGACAGGAGTGGGCTTAGTGACAGGACCACAACCTGGTGTATCTAATCTAATCTAGCCACAAAATAGTCGACCAAATATTTACCAGCCAGCTAGTAATAAAAGTGCTTGTTGAGATGTAGACCACTATTAACAAACTAGAAATGCTGGGAAAACTTACCGTATGCAGGTCTTGGAGTGGGATGGCCAATGCTTAGCCTGGCATAATTCGGAGCAGTAATGGATAGCACAGTCCTCACATTTCCTGTTTGTGTCTTTGTTGCAAACTTCACAGTTTGCAGAAGCCTTCAGCTGAACACAGATATAGCTATAATAAATCTATCTTCACATATAAGTACTATAAAAGAATAAATTGACTGTCTCTGTTGAAAGCTATATACACACTATATACATAGAGAAAGTAATTATGCACTACTAGACGCTTCTGAAAATATGAATTCTTATTGGAAAAGTAATCAAATTTAAGTTCATATTTCTTGAGGAGGTTGAATTCAGCCGCGGAAAACTATTTTTACAAAAAAATCTAGAAACTAGTGTTTTATCTGATAGTAAAACACTAACTTTTTTTAAATCAGTATTTTTTTTAATTTTTGTCATTTTACTAGTTTATTTTATGCTGAACACAAATTTATAATTGGCTTTTCAATAAAATTATTTTTTTCAGCCCGAAAAATACACTTTTTACTTTCATAACCTAACTTGTCCTAATTGTCTATTTTCTCAACTAAAATTCATAATTTGCGTTAAATTCGGGTGCCTTTCATCCAGGACGGCCTCCCAGCCGTCCTTCCAGCAGGAATATATGCGAATTTGTTTTTTGTGGTACATTCGGTGTGAGATAACGCGCAAGAAGTAGTTTTTCCACGGTATCTCAAGAAATAATTGTCGTAGACCAAATAGTTTTCTAATTCTTGTTCAGCATGTAAAACTACATCAAATTAAATAAAAACTATAAAAAAAAAACACGAAATATAATGGAGATATAATAAAAAATTACATTTTCAAAAATTTTGAATTTTAGATTTTTTGTATTAAACGTTATTTCTGCTGAATAAAAGTGGTTTTTTTTTTCAGAAAATATAGGCCTCATTTTACCCAGTGGTGATAAAAAAAGTCAAGTTTGGCGAGGTGTCTAGAAATTGCATAAATACCCATTTTAAGAATATAATATTTAGACCTGATGTTAATTTAAAGTTTATTTTTTTAAATTGATCCAAAATTGAACTATTACTTTAAAATTATTTTCTATACTATAAAATTGCTATCAACAGGTTAAAAATATTACCTAAAACAACAAAGTTAATTTTATAACTAAGACACTACCAATCTATAACACTTCAATTTAAAAATTATTCTTATTTGGCCCTTTTATTGCTAAGCCCTATGGATTGGCCTATGGATTTATCCAAAATTACTAAGCAGTTTTATGCGAAAATGTATATTTTTGGTAAAACACTCATAGATTTTGTTAATTGTTGTCATATCTTCATTCTTTTTGAAACAGAGGAAAAGGCCTATTACAAGAAAATACATACAAAAGAATTTTTTATTTATAAAAATAAATCATTTTTTTAATTTTTGTTACTATGAATGAAATAAGAAAGCCTAAATATTTTTTTACCTATTCCACTTTAACCCTCAAATGATTACCCGTTGGTTTTCCTACGCTAGTGTGCAGGTCTGGTAGGTTATGATCGGTTTTCCAACGACTAGACGTCGTTGTTAAAAAACAACAGCAGCTGGCTTATTTGTAACGTAAATATCGCATATAAAAACGTAAAACAATAAAACCTAATCTATCGCTTTAGATGATTTATTTTGTTCTCTTTGTTTACTTCTATAATTTGTTTACAAAATGTAGTTGCTCATACTACATTGCAAAGGCACTTTTTACCGGTGCAATCATTAGGTTTTATTTATATGTAATATACATAAATGTACATACAGTGTTATGTATTTATATATTTTAAAACAATAGAAAATTATCTATAATTTGGCTATTTTGGAACTTTATAAAGTGTTTATGTATTTTTTAGACAGGGTGCAAACTTTTGAAAATGTTTTTAATTTTTAAAATTTTGTTGCCTATGAAACTTCTTATTTACAAATTTCATAGTAAATTGGTTAAAATATTTTATTCCTAATTCTCTATTTCATACTGAACAAGGAAATATGCTACTTGATATTAATTTTACTATAAATTATAGTTTTATGATTTTTTTTTTTTAATAAATACTGCAACACTAGCAAAACAGGTGTAACCACAATGAGTGTTTTAGTGAACCATAAGAGAGTTAAAGAGCATCTAATGAAGAAAAATGTCATATATTTTCAGTTTATTTTTTTAGTTGACCTCAATCTTCCTTCGCACTTTAGGAGCAATTAATAGAAAGTGTCACTTCAAATTTCTTATGAAGAAATTATTTAGTTTGCCTTGTTTGCTTTTAAGTTGTTCTCTTTGTCAATTACAAGATTTATACATCTGGCCAGCCATTTTTAGGTAATTTGTAAGCATATCAACAAAAAATTTGTATTTATTACATCTACTTTATACACACATATTATGAATCATTTATTTAAAAATATAAAGAGGATGGTTTTATACATAAGACATACGTTACTCTATTTCTTTAAAAAATAATAAAAATATACTAATATATTTATTAATATATTAATATTTAGTTTTATTGTTGTTGTCATAATTATTTAAATTCAAATTTTTTTTCTAATAATGACTTTCCAAATTCGTGTCTCTTCTTAGGTGCAGAGCTTCTCTAATGTATTTTACATTATTATAACGGCAGAATCAAAGCATGGGCTGTAAGCAAACAGACACATGCATAATGTTTTACCAGTAAACGCTTATCAGCATGTGTTGGTAATTAGGTTCAAGTGTGTCAGCTTGGTTGGCATCTCTTAACAGTTAACTACCTGAAACTGCAAATATTTGAATTGGTGTATTTAAATATATTACTTGTGGCATTAAAACTAACACAATGACAGAGCCGGGAAGTGTTTTTATGATAATTCTTTCAATACACCGATTTTGCTAATGGAAAACTTGAGATAAACAGCTGCATTATTCTTAACATTAAAGGAAAATACGACCTTGAGCGAATTCCCTCTAAGAAATATAGTATGGGGACCAACTAAACTGAACTCAGCAATGTTCTGAAGGCAGTTTTATGACTAATTTGAAAATAAACAAATGACTTGTCTGTTAAGGAATGAGGAATATAACATTAGATCTTGAAATTATGAATTAATACCAACATTTATGTGAAAATGTTTTAATTTGTGAAATACTGTGACAAGACATTTCAAGCACTGTGAAAATAAAGGTATGTAGTTAAATAGTAATTAGAAGTTGAACAAAAAGTTTAGAATTACTTGTAAAACAATATTGACTCAAGCAGAACAAAAATACTTACATCCTTGTAAATAGCCAATACCCTATTGAAAATTCCATTTTCTAGATATGTTTTTTCTTCAGACTGCTCAGGAGCCTTAATCCATTTTCCCAATGGTAAATTAGTTCTGAAAAAGTCAAGAAATACATGTACCATCTAGTCAGCAATATTAATATTTTCAAATAATAAATGCTACCAGATAACTGGCATAAACTTTCCCTCTTTCCCTTTGTTACGTCAGATTACAAACAGCTGTTCAATTAATCACATAGCCAAATTTTATATCGCAAACTTCAACAACTTGAGCTGTGATTTCCGGCCCCAACTTAGTGGGGTGGTAACTAAAATATTTTAAATTGTAATTTGCATATGTACTAAAAATGTAATGAAAATTGTTAGAATAAAGCTTGAAAAATTGCATTTTAAAATGTTTTTGCCCGTAAAAATAAAAATGTTATAATTCAAAAACTATTAAAATTAGAGACATGTAATTTTTACTAAAATATTTTAAATTGTTATTCACATCTTTCTTGAAAATTTAACCCATTGTGGATCACTGACGAGCTCAGCTTGCATGCAGTGGCTGGGCCTAGCTGCACAATGACGAGCTCAGCTCACATAAGCGATCTGAATTAACTTTTATCTCCAATTCAAATTAATAGTTACAATAGATAGAGAGATAGATAGATATTTATTGCCATTAGATATTTCACAAAATATATTGGCTTAGTCATAAGATACAGACAGCACTGGCCTACTCTCTAAAGTCCATTTATGTCCATTTCTGCGTCACAAACTCAGTTATAGAATAAAATGGATGCTTGATTAAGAATTCCTGCAGAGTCTCTTTAAAATCTTTCTTGTCAAGTTGTCTAATTTCTAACGGAATTTTATTATACAATTTACTAGCCATTATTAGTGGACTCTTATCACTTTTAATTAGTCTAACCTGAGGCAGGTTTACATCATTGCAATATCTTGTCTCATGGCTATGGATCGCTCCTCTCAGCTCAATTTTGTTTAAATTTGCTCTTAGGTAGAGCAAACATTGCAATATATATAAAGAGTAGAGGGTTAGTATTTTAAAATTAAAAAAACCCCTCTGCAATGTTCAAACTTAATAATCTTAGCCATAATTCGTATGGCTTTTTTTGTAATAAAAATACTTCCTTAGCATGAGAGGAGCCTCCCCATACAATAAGGCCATATGACAAGTGAGGTTGAAAAAGCCCAAAATATGCCTGCCGGAGACTATCCTCATCCATTTCCCTGCAAAGTCGTTTTAAGGCATACACACTTTTGCTTAATATTTTTTTAATTCTAATTATGTGGTGTTGCCAATTTAGTAGCTGGACAAATATTATACAAAGAAAACGAGGATTAATATTGATATTATCAGTGATAGGAATTTCTTTTAAGCTGAACACCACAGTTTTAGTCTTTTCCGGATTTAGGGCCAATTTATTTGCAGCCAACCAATTTCCAACAATATCCAAATTTGATTTTGAGTCCACTATCGCCTGGCTGCAATTTTTATGTCTAGTGATGACAGTAGTGTCATCCGCATAGAGTATTACTCTTGCAGGCACATTAATACTGAGGTCATTAATAATTATTAGAAATAGCAGAGGCCCGAGGACAGAGCCCTGAGGCACACCACTATTTACTGATAAATGACTAGAGGTACTATTACCAACTACGACATATTGGGTTCTTTCCTTTAAATATGTTTTAAACAAATTCAATGGAGTATCTTTGATGTTGTGTTATTCCAGTTTTCTTAGTAGGATTTCATGCGACACTCGATCGAAAGCCTTGCTTAAATCGCAATAAGTGACTGCAGCAGACTCCTTCTTTTCAAAACTATCAAGAATCTTATCGACAAACTGATTATGGCATCAGCAGTGGATAGGCCACTCCTAAAACCAAACTGATCTTTACAAATAAGATTATAACTTTTCCAAGTAAAATATCAGCTGTTGCGAAATAATAAGTTCAATAACCTTAGAAAATACAGGGACTATTGCTATAGGTCTATAGTTGCTGATCTGATCCCTCTGTCCTTTTTTATAAATTGGGTGTATCTTACTTATTTTAAGTATATTGGGAAAGATTCCCTGGTTAAGTGATAAATTAATTAACCTAGTCAATACCTTAATGTAGCAAGATACTTAGAACTTAGGCTTAAGCGGCCGGTGTCATAACTATAATCTACAGTTTACGGTGACAACCGCGTCAAGGTAATATCTACAATATTTACAAGATGACCAGACGTTTCGCCCATACTGTGATGTGGCATCCTCAGTGGTTTCTCTGAGACTCCAGGCATATATCTCAAATCACAGGCTACAGTCTCCAAGATTCCAACTTTATTAGATAAACTTTGCACGTTCTGATGGTAAATTCTAATCGACTCCACGCTTTTAACAGAGTCCATCAGGTTGTTTTTAGTTTCTGACTTCCTTCCCAGTTTAAATTTCCAGTATGTTTCTTGGGTTTGTTAATGAATTTTGCAACAAATATATCACTAGGCCAGAAATCCAGAGAGTATATCTGCTGCAGATTTTGTGATGGAATTCCCACTTTAAATGATGAGTAATCTTGTGGATACTTTGAATAAATTTTTTCAACAATATAATTTCCACTTAAACTCTCATTTAGAAATCTTTTGACATCGTCACACTTGTTTCTGGGCTAAATCTGGAGACAAACAGAAACAGTTTTTTGCCAAGTGTACACAGGTTATATTTCATAGTAGAACTGCCGTTGCCAGTCATAAACTTTCCTCTTCTTTTCAGATGATTGGTTTTCACCTCATCTTCCAAGGTAGGTAGTCCACGACTAGATCTGTTGTCTTTATACTTTTGTTTTCTAGTTTTATACATCTGAAAATCCCTTCCGTTGACTTTTAAACTAGGTTTAGTATCAAGTTTCATATCAGCTGCAGACTCTTCTGCCGTGCTGTCAGAGTCAGCTGATTGTTGATTTTGTATTTCATTATTCCTCAATTGCATGTCTACCATACCGTTTCCATTAGTTTCATTTTCAGTTTCATTATCGGTGATCACTACTTGAGTCAAATCCCTATTGGTAATTGGAGTTTTAGTTTTAATATTGATTTTCTTGTGAAAATTGAGATTTGGCATTTTATTATTAGTATCTTTATTGTTATTATTTGTCTGTTTTACCTTACTTGCGTAGGATTGACCACTGACGTCGTCATTAGTTAATAAACTGCTTAAGGCGTCTGCTTGGCTAGCTACCGCTGCCTTCAATTTTTCATTTTCACAGGCTAGTTTATTTAATTGTACACTGAGATCCTTATGGTTATTAGTCAAATCCTTATGGTTATTAGTCAAATTAAATATTTGATCAGTTAATATCTTTATGTGTTCAAAACACTCGTATGAGTTACCTTCTTCAAGATGAAGAATCGTCTTCTTTTCATATGAGGTTATCTCCACATCGTTGTTGACGTCTAACCGGCACTTGTCACATTTAAAAAACGCCTTTGATCCAAGCTTTTTGAATAGTTCGTATTCATCATCTGATACAATTTCACATAAACTATGATTCCATTTATTACATTTGAAACATTTCAACACACTACTATTTTAAAAACGTTTTTATTACATGCTCCACATTTGATAAACTTACTAATAGGCGCCATCTTGATAGATCCGCTAGACTCTAATAGGCTGCGTAAGCATTTATCTGCAGCCTATTTATGCTTATCATCGTCTTAATTAATAAACCATACAAAATAAGTGTGGTCATAATAATTTGTTTCTTATTCATAATTATTTTATTAATCTTTATTTTTTTCAATGTTGCTAACCGTTATATGACAAAACATTTGTCTTCACAAAAATAAATTAATGTTTATGAAACTAAAATAACACATCACCCGTCGACCAGTTCCAAACTCTCATAGTGTTATAAAATAAAATGTGTGCAGAAACTAGTTCATATTTTTGTTCACACATTTTATCTGATTATGTAATAGTAATAATCCCAGACATTATAATCTTGTCTAAAAGCACACAGAAGAATAATCCTATTTTCAGTAGAAAGTGTGCAAACTGATTGCAAATTCCCGCTCTGGATTGTCGCGTAAGAACAGCGGGATGAACAGAACGCAGTCTCTACTGCCAACACACAACAAGCAAACCAGGCGGGCCGACAAGTGTTCAGATTAGAAGAGATTGAAGGAGGGGGCAGAAGGAGTAAGGTGTGGAGGGAGAGCGCAAAGTGGGGAGCCTTGACGTATGCATGGACACTCACAAGCCCCCGTCTGCTCCAGTTAAAGCGACAGTGCTACGATCTATCGGAATTCAGCTGTCCCTAATGTCGGCCCCACCACCTTAATGTATCAATATTAAATAATATATATATATATATATATATATACATATATATATATACACTCTTTCATCTACACTCATTTGCCCATAACTTGATGATCAGCATCTTAATAATAAATTAATTAATAGCTTTATGCAACATATCACTAGGGATGGACAGGTCTCGAAATTTCGGGAATTCCCCGGGAAATTATAATTCTCGTCCTGCGAGAAGGAATTTTTGTTACGATCGGGAATTCCATTCGAGAGTTTTTCAATAGTTATTCTAAGATGTAACCAACTAAATAGTTCGATCTCAAAAACACGGTTATAATCGACATTCATGGTCAAGTTCGGATTTTTTCAATCAAAATAAATTAAAGTGAAAGGATAATAAAATTATGATAGACTTGTGTCTCGATTACCGTGGAATGTAATTTATTGCTTATAGTGTGGCAGTGAAGTTACGTAGTGACTGACGACTGACAGTCGAAGTCGACAGTTGGGGTCGAACGTATATGTGATGTTCTCACGACCCGTTCATTTGACAAGGCTCATCTAAGTGAACGAGATATCCGGATCACGATGCTCAAAAAAACTATTAAAGTTGAACAAGTTACCGAGATCTATGATCCAAATAAACAAATCTAGTATAGGACAGAACTGTTGACCGAAACCCAAATAATGATGAACGAAAACTGAGTGGGCCTATATTCCAATGTTTGTTCGTGTCATTAACGTAAAATCATTCAATCAAACTGCTCCCGAAAACAGGTCACTTTACTGTCCAACAAAACAACAAATCTTCCTTCCCATGGCAAAAGTTCATTTCTCTCATGCTGTACGTACAATGAACTGTTCAGCTCGTTTCCGAATTGAAATTATCGTATATTTCCCGTGAGGTGATTGTGATCCGTTTTGGTGTTTAATATGAGTAGGGAATCATCCAATGATTTGACAGAAGAAAATATCGTATCATATCATATAAAATATCGGGATGGCGTTCAAGTATCGTGCGACGTAACAATATTTATTTATTTTCAATTGAATAAAAATAAGTAGATATATCCATAGAACGTCAATTAATAATTTGTTTGCAGGGATACGATATTTTCTTCTGTCAAAATGTCGATCGGTTTCCTGACTAGGTTAGAAAGTAACACAGATGGAGTGTAAAATGTATTACAATACGATAATTCTGATTTGTAAACTCAGTGAATCATAATTGTTACTACTACGTCAATGTTAAATGCAAATCAATTCAATCCAAATCTCTTCTGATTATAACAAGGACGGATTTAGCAATACAGAACATAATTTTTATTGAACTTTATCATACTACTTGTGTTCATTTCATAAATTTATAATTTAGCTGCACAAATCTTCTTTGTATCACCAGTTGTCAGTTGGCATTTAGCTGATATTTCAGATTGCATCTCGTCTGGCTAGGCATACATTTGTCGATTACGAATAACGTTGTCACTCCAATACGTGAGAAATTCCTCGTGATGAAAAGATTATCTTTTTATGTATCGAAGTAGTTTTGAGTTGCACACATCCATTATCAATCATAATTTATTAAAAATAATTGATTGTAAACGACTTTTAAAATTATAATTAGGTGCACAATTATTAAATTATTACTATCGATTTATTTAACTACCGGTATTTTGGCATCTAGATTTACAAATTTGATTATAATTCACAGCTTATTTCCGGTTAATTATAACCACGATATTACTGAATAAAATAACTTCAGATCCACTTTTTATGGCGTATACAAAATCAATTTTTTTGCTGAAAAGAGACAATTTTGAAAGCAATCTACTGTATTTGGCGATGACGCCTGAATCATAGAATCACTTGAACCAGCTTTTGCCCAAAAGCTTCGCTACCGTGATCGAAACTACCAGATAAACCAGATCGGCCATCTGTGTGATTAGTTGACAATCACAGAGAAGAAATAGAGGTTGCTTTCTTATGACTACAGCGGCAGTTATTTATAGAATTAAAACAAATGCACATCTCTACAATAGTCAATACACGTGCAGTAATAATTACTAAGTTTATCCGTGAGGATTGGGGGGGGGGGGATAAGGAAGGGACCCAAGATGCTGTCTCTGTGTGCAACTTCAGTTCCTAGTTATAATGTAGTTCAGTTAATTAACTAAAGAATTCGTCCATGTCTAGTTTTTATAATGATTTTAATTAAAATTGGCATGTAATAAATAACTACCATTCTTTCATTTCACTTGTTGTTAAAATTTTAATTCAGTTATATCAGATGAGATTGCTTTGTTTATTAAGTGAGTAATCTGTTATTGTTTAGTCTAAACCTGGTTGATTTTTTTTTTGTTTTGTGGATAGCAGGCAAAAAATAAAAAAGATTTAATAAAATAAGGAGTACATAAATGTGCCTTAACATTAATGGTTGAATTTCCTACTAGATCACGTACCAATAAATTATTATTACTATAAAATGATTCGGTTTATTTGTTTTATCTACTAAGTTTGAAAATTAATGTATGATAAGCTGGGAAAAATTCCCTCCGAAAATTTCTCTAAATTTGGGAGGAAATTAATTTCCCTCCCGTTTCCCTCCCGAAATTTGGGAGGAAATCAATTTCCCTCTCGTTTCCCTCCCGAACCTAAAAATCTCCTCTCGTCCATCCCTACATAACACTCAATGTTATGCAACAAAATATTGAAGAGGGATCTATTGTTCATTTACCAACTGAAATACCATAGGTTAGAGGACACTAGACCAAATCTTCAATCCTATTTGAAGAGCAAATGACAATACAAATCTGTTTGATTTTGTAACATGTGTATTTCAATACATTGTACTCCCCTGTAAAGTTGAATTTTATTTCATTTACAGCCTCTTTAATTCATATTCGAGACACAATTTGAACTTATTTTTAGGGGACATGAATGATTAGATGAGTGTGGATGACCTGTTTAATTTGATCAATAACTGAGTTTGACTATGCTCAGAAAAATGACATCATTAAGAGTCCACTAGCCAAGGCAACTAAGTGAACTACAGCTTTAATTAAAAAACGAACCTCATAGTATTGGTCCGATTTTCAGCTGACTGACAAGAACTCGAATCTCTTCTCTAACAACATCCAAAGTCTTACTACCACCCAACACGGACACCCCAGACTTCTCAAGTGGGGACCTTGCCGATAGCAACCACTGAATAGACGTTGTGCCAGTATTAAGATGTCTAGAAGAGAACATATTATCTATGATCTCCATAACACTTTGCTGCCAAGTAGTTGAGTAGTAATACAACACAGGGCGCCAGCATTAAACTAAGCTTGATTGGCAAAATCATACTTTAGCTTAAAATTAGCTATCCAACTATTTCTTATAAAAACGCTCTTATATAAAATACCACCAACATTTTTCCCAACTATAAGAAAATTATACAAGTACTTACCCCAGGGCATTGTCATTTTTAATTGTTTTGGAATACATTTTAATATTAGATGTATCGTTTCCTGCTGCAGACGAAAAAGTATTTTCAATTCGAGGAGTCTGTCTATGATGTGCAATTGGTGTGCTCTGTTGGTTCAGATGCTCAAATCTGCAACAGCCAAAACCCATTAATGTGGATTGCAAATTACCTCTGATCCAAACACAAATCTTAGGTTATTAGTAATCTGGTCTCCCTTACTTCAATCATAAACTGCATATTTCTTCTCTTCGTAGCAGTCGGTCAGGTTCCATTTCTAACAATAACTGTTTACATCAACATGTTAAATAACATTAAATAAATTCAAGTAAATAAATACACCAGAAAATAAAAATACAGTAAATATAGAAAATTGGTAAACAGCACATGAGTATGGTAGAGGTTTAATGGTGAATGGCTAACTACGACTCAAGTTCTAGTAGCAGCCAAACTCTTACCACCAGTCTTCCCACCAAGAGAACATTTTTTAGTGTAGCGTAGTAGCGCACAAAAATGCCTCACACACAACCTTTACTTTACAAAAAAGTAGAGGTTTTGTATGAGGCATTTTTGTGCGCTCTAACTATCCATAGTCAATGTATAACCAATAATAATTATATCCTAGAGTTATACAAAAGCTTTGAAATACCAAAAGGACTTTAAAGAAATAATTAAACCAAAATAAAAAAAATATGACGTTCCATCAACGTCATTACTATGTTTAACGACAAGTTATAATGTACATACAAGAGTGTCATACTACTTAGAGGTTGTACCCAGTGCTCCTTAAAGGATAAAAACTATAAATTGATAAGCTACTTACGTATTGTCATCCAAATAATTGAGAAAGCTGTCATCATCATCAGTCACTTTCTCTCTTGCAAATGAAACCTCAATGTAATCAAAGTATTGATTATTATTTAACTTTTTAACAGCTTCAGCAGCTTCTCTATGAACACAAGAAAATAAAATACTTAAATGGGTGTAAGTAACATTTTATAATGTTTTTATATAACAGTTTTTTGTTGAAAACAACATGACACCTATAGTTCATACTACAAAAACCAAAACATAATTAAAATATTTCCATGAATAAATTAAATTGTTACTGAGAAAGAATATAACTACTGAGATTGGAACACTGTACCGGGTCTTGGACCGGTACAGTTTCGTTTTTTCCGTCGTAGTCTGCCGGGCTGCCTGAGATTCGCTTTTGCCCGGCGTTTCGCGTACTTTGGTGGCCGTTGGCCCAGTTCCGTTTCGTTCCGTGTTCCAGCAGTTTCGGTCAGGTTGGCCTGGCTGTTCAGTGGTCTTGTGCTGCCTGCAGAAATAGACATGTTCAGATAGACACACTAAAACGTAAGTGTTCATTTTGTAAGTTTTAATATCTAATCACCCTTTTGGTGAGAATATTTTGTTTCAATAATATTAATCGTTCTTGCTTGTGTTTTCAGGGTTTCGTTAAATTTGTATTTTCTTTGTCTAGTTTGGTTAACCTAGGTTTGAGCCATGTGCTCCCTTGTTACTTTTACCGTTAATGCTTTTTATATCTGCCTTTATTGTCAATAGTAGTTCTGTATAATGTTTGGTTGAGCCTTTTTACAGTTGTAGTTACCGATTTACCATATTTTTTGTTCTTTGCCAATAATCTAGCCTAGCTGTACCCGTTGATTTTCATGTTATAACCTATTGCTCATGTATCCATAGCCTAGTTTTCAGTTTGTCATTTTTAGTTCTATATACATAATTACGTCTTTTATAATTTGTTAAATTTGTAAATGGGTTTTAAATCTGAGTTTGCCAACATAATTATTCATAGCCTAAAGTTAATTTTTCACTGTACTGTTTGCTCCACTCATGTTCTTGTTTGTCTCTTCATGTTAAGTTTTGTTAAAGCAGGCACCCTTATGTTTAGTGGTTATGTGTAATATTTTGTTGTGATGGCTGGACTGTGTTTAATGGCTGTGTTTGACCTTTCAGTCCAGGGTCCTTGAGTAGGACGTTTCTGCCCTCGGCCTGCCGTCCGGGGATTGCCGACCATTCTGCACTGCTAGCCTGGCCTGAGGACCATGTTGGAGCCTGGAGGCGCCCGCTACCCGCTCTACATCTTTGGTGTATAAGTCTCCTGTCCTCAGGTCAGTCTATTCCATCTTGTTTTCCCGGCGGCTGAGCTGGGGGTTTTTGATGGTGCATCGTTTAAAAGAAAAAAAAAGAAAAAAAAAAACAAGTGCAATTAAAAGGAAAAAAAGTTTGTAGAACTTTTTATGTTAAACTTTACAGTGGATTTATGAAACAGCCATGGGGGACTTATATGTTTTTTTATTATTAAAGGAATAAAAACTGTTGAAATATACCAAGAACTTTTAATGTTAATATTTATTGTTATTTAGTTTAATTAGTTTATTTTCTTGTTACATTTGTTTAGATTTTTATATTTGTTAGGTCCCCATTGTTAAATCCTGTTATTATTTATTAATATGTTTAGGCCTAGTGATCGTTATTTATTTTTTGTTGTTGTTAATTGTATTATAGATGTCTTGAAGTGCATTTTTACTCGAACGGTACCGTGTTAGATTTTCTTTTTAATTGTTTAATTTTTCAACTCACCAAAAGGGGATTATGGGGCTTTTGCTTAACTTCTAATTCGGAGCTGCCCAGGGATTCCGGCTTACTCCCTGGCCTGGTGGAATTATAGGATTTGGGCTAAATTGCCGGTTTAATTGTTGTTTGCCAGAAGTTTTCTAAATTTTCACTTTTTTGGGGCTTAAAATTTGCTTACGTTTGGGGTTATCAAAAATGCTATAATTTTTTTTACTTTTAAATTGTTAATTAATTTGGCTTACGTTTTGGGGGTCTCCGGCTAAACTGCAGATAGGCCATGTAGTTGTTTTTTTTTTGCAATTTTGGTATTTGTAGAGTTTGTGGTATTTATACACCAAGAATATAACTAACTCTACTTGAATTGGAATACCTAGCCCTCCAAGTGGCGGTCAGAAACACTCTCAGTGGCGGGCTAATTAGAGTGAATTTGCATACCGCGACTAAAAGGTTTGTATAAAAGTTTCAAGTAATCAAAATAGGTCATATTATATATCAAATTAAAGCTTATAACATGCACAACACAATAATAACATAGTGAAAGTACTTACCAAAAACTGGAGTGAATAATCTTGTGTTGAAAATGAAAAAGGTTTTTCCAACAAAAATTTTTTTAGAGTGCCCAATTAGAGTACATGTCGAAAATTGATACAAAAAAAGTGAGATAGCCATTTTTTTCTAAATATTATTGTAAACAAGAAAATGTATAGTTTGTCAATACTACTATATATAATAAAAACACAAAAAATAATAAAAGAATTATGTACACAAATTTTTTTCAACAGCTTCAGTCAGAGTCAGACACATCTACTACTCTCCTCTTCTTTCCAGGCCTAAGAGGCTTCCAATAATGCTCTAAATATGGAAAACATTCCCTGTGCACTCCACAGTTGCATGGTGGGCACCAAAAATGGCTTTTGCCCCTTTTTTTTATGCCCACAAACAACACAAAGTCTCTCAATGCGTCCAGGTAAGTGTGCTATCTTGTGTTCAGCGTCTCCAGATGGTCCAGGAGCTGGTACAGGAGGGAGATTTTGATTTCTATGGGGCTCTACTAAGCTACATATAACTTCTGATAAGTAGTCCTTTCTTGGTAAGGGATTGTCAGAGTTTTTGGAGTATAAAATGTAAGAGTTTAGGAAAGACAAGTCGACTACACTCGTAAAGAGTCTCTTCCAGTATTTCTATGTTGTCCTTGAGCAAGAAACATGATATATAGACTTATCACTAGTATCTACTCCTCCCATATAAAGGTTATGCTGGTTTATTACCACTGGTTTTATTGCACTGAGGCCTTTCCTGCTTGTTATATTTTTATTTTCTGCATGGCACGCAGTTGAAAGTACATACACGGGTTTTCTCACCTGGGTGTCTCAACAAGAAGTTATTTGAAATATCTATTGGTGGCTCAGGTGGGTAAACACGGACCCATGTATTTTGTGTTGGGTCTGGTGTAAAACTATCACTATCATCGTCATTAGAACTAGGCCTATCATTCATTACCATCTAATGTATCACTAGGTTGATATAGCTCACTACTCCCAGACAAGAAATCTGACAGACTGTTATTGTCAGGTAAACCCCTGGCTTCAACATCACTATCACTCAGGTCACTTAAATCATCATTATTAATTATACAGGCCGTGAGGCGAGTGAAGAAACTCTGGATGCGCGAAGGAGGGGATGTAGCAAGTTGGGGAGAAAGCTCCCCCTCTCAGAGTCGGTGGCTACTGTTGTACTAGCCACCCGCCAAACATCAGTCCTTTGCTAAAGTGCCTATCCAGTAAAATGTACGATTCCACTGACATTCAAAACTTTAAAAGAATATTTATTCGTAGATTTAATGTAATCCTGAGGACCTTTCTGGAAAGATAAGATGTTTAGTTATAGCTTTATTTTTAAGTACTTACATTTATAATAATATATTAACCACACACCACCTACAAAACAATTTTTTATATGGTTTTATTATTTTCCTGTGAGCATCCTTAATGACATTGAATAGAATTCCAAATGGTCTGGTAGAGCTTAAAAACAGCTATAATGTATAGAAAGAGGACATTCTAAAGATTCACTGTCCTGTATATAATCACTGAATGATAATTATTTATTTAACAAACAGCCGCGATTTTGCAAATAATGTTTTTATTTACTTAAATAATTTTTCACTCTTTCACTTTCAGGACTATAATTTTATAGATATAGGCTACCTTAATAGTAATGCAGCCTAGTGCTTGTGTACTGGGAATATATCATGTTTAGTACCAAGTTCACTACTGACATTTCTTAGTACTGATTAGTATGATTACAATCTAAGACATTTATGAAAATTTTGTTAAAGTGAAACTGATATTTTTTAATATTCACTAATATTACAATAGTTTATGTTTAGTAAAATTAGTTTTCTGTTGACATTAGACAAAAGAATTTATTTAGTAAATAAACGTTATTTAGATAATGAAGTTCATAAAAATATCAGTTAAAACAGCAATAAAAAGTGATTGCAACATAAAATGAAATAAAAATAAAACGATTATTATTTACATAAAATATTTATACAGTCAAAATTATACTAGCATTTCGGTACATATAAAAAGCCAAAATATACAGTTTGTTAATACACTTACACGGGTCGAGTCGATTAGGCTTTAGTCGAGCTCTTCAATTCCACTCATATTTTCTTCGCTGGAAACTGAACCATTGTCACTGTTGTCCCTTTCACTATCACTGCTCTCATCCACATGTATTACAAAACGCTTAGTCTCTTGGTCGATAACATGTTCACGGCTAAAATAGTCCTCTTCTATTTTCTTCACATGTTCGCATTGCTTCTTCCAGTCTTCTGGAGTGATTTTCGGCGAATTTCTCGGCTGCAAGCTGGAGGACGGTTTGTAAACAAAACTTGACATTCTTTTTTTTTTTATATAGTCTTTCACTGTAGCCCATATCAACTCGATAGGATTAAGATCCGGATGGTAAGGAGGTAGTCTGAGAACAGAGTGCCCGTGCTGAGCTAAGACTGCATCGATCTTGTACATTTTTAACTGTGGTTTATTCAGTTTGATTAATGAGTATAACTGGGGGTTCAGCATACTTTCACAGTAGGGAATTCCATTGTCAGTCAGCCATTTCTGCATATCTTGTTTCTTCCATGATGAGGTTGGCGCCGGGTTGACCTGTTTATTATGATAAGGTGCGTTATCAATAACTAACACACTTTTTGGCTTCAGGTTTGGGATTAGTTGTTCTTTGATCCACTTTTCGTAGTTATCAAAATTCATGTCTCCATGGTAATCTCCCTTTTTTAATCCAGACTTGAACATCAACAAACCGTTAGCCACGAATCCCTCATCGCCTCCTGCGTGTAAAACAATTACTCGAGAACCTTTGCCGACACATTTCTTCAGGCCACCAACTGTGCTGTCCGTCCAGGTTTTCTCAGTGGTTGTTGTGCTATGAAAATATGTTTCGTCCATGTACACAATCGGTCTCTTTTTTTCCTATATCTGTCCACATTCACCAAGTAGTTCAACCTTAAATTTCGGATATCACTTTTTTTCAACGAGCAATTGTCTGTTGGATTCAGTTTTCTTCCAGCGGAAACCTAATTTTTTTACAACCTTACGAACACACCAAATACTTCCTTTGAAATCTATTTTATCCTTTAATACACGTAGTATTCCTCTGAGTGTAGGTCTTTCAACCTCGTTTAAATGAAATTCGTGAATTGTCTTGCGGATTACAGTTAAATCAAAATCATCGAATGTAGTTTTCAAATGTTTTCTGGGTCTCTTTTTTCTTGGGGTAGTGAACTTAGGCGATGACATACCAGACATCTTATTTTGCTCATTGATGATTTTCCTAACACTACTAAAAGATACACCGCAAGCATTAGCCACTTTAGTTTGTAAAGCTTTTTCACTTAAGCTGTTATTCTCTTTTTTCATATAATTATAAACATTGTGAATAATCTTCCTGCTCTGGCTGTGGATCAATTTTCTCTCGACAGACTTACTCACTGGCGTTGTATGCTGTAACGATAATGGCCCAGACATCCCTGGAGGTAACAGGTACACAACACTGCAAAATCCACTAGAATGTTTTCAGAAAGGCCGTAACACAAACACCACCCACGGAGACAGAAACCAACTGAGGAGGTTGTTGCCCCAAACAGTTGTTCGGCGCATGCACAAACTTTCTCTTTGTCACTGCACATCCCCAGGACAGTTTCTTTACTCGCCTCACGGCCTGTAACTCTAATATCATCAGATCTTAGATTGTTATCCATTTCAGTAAACTAACACAACTAAATAACCTGTGAAAACGCAAACAAACCAAGCACAACTGAGTAGAACCATTGATTTTACTATACATAGAAGATAGTTCCATCCAATGTTAAATTTTGAGGCACGGAATATGGGAGCGACCGTGCTGCAACCTGTCATCAATCAAGTTAGAGGTCGAAATTGCCTCCAGTTTCGACTGTTCGGTTGCACAACCTGGGAGCAAGTAAAGGAAACTAATCACTCCCTCCCATTCTCTCATTCTCTCTTCTTTCTCTTAAGACGCTCGTCCGGACTGTCGCCCCTGCACCTGTCCTACTGTCGCCGATTGGCCTTGATAGTGGGTCAAAGTGGGATATTATTCCTTGCTGTGCTATGTCTTGCACGGAAAGAAATCACGATCTTTTATTTAGGCCTTAAGGGTTTGTGAATATGAAAAATGTTAGGGGACTTTTTTTGTGATTTTATCAATGTAAATAACAGTGTGTTACAGATGTTTAGTTAAAACATTATGCATTATCTAAAATGATGTAAATACTACGTATTGTAAGTTTATTGATATTTTAAGTAATTGTATATTTAGAAGTAGCAAGAAAAATGGTGGTAGTTCTAAATTGTTAAAGGCTAAGTTGTTAAGTCCCTGAATAACACCAACATTTTATATAAGCACATACCAAACATTTTATATAAATTTGAGACTTAAAAAATTATATAAAATTTCTACGAAAAGACCATATAACAGTTTTTCAAAATTATTTTGCAAAATGTACTAATGAATTAAACAATGTGATCAATTTTACAAAAAAACAATTATTATTCAACATTATTAGAAAACTGTAAAGGTGATGTTCTGAGCAGTGGAAGGTAATAAATAACAAGTGGGTTTTCAAAGAAAATAGTTGAGCTAATTGAATTGCCAAACGGCGAAGTTATGCGCGAGCCTTCCGCCATTGATAAGATAAACAATCACCTTATCACAATCCAGTCTATCCGTCCAGACGTTGTACATTCCAATACCCTTCCATCTTTACATACTTACTATTAATATTCATTCCTTATAACTCCAACAGATTTAAATGAAATTAAGAGTATTTTTAAGCTTTTAAAAAATAAAAAATTAACTGGCTCTGACCAAATTAATGTACATTTACTGAAAAATATAATTGATGAGATTGTTATCTGTATTCTCTAAGGTTTTTGAAAAAACAATGATTAAAAGACTCCATAGTTATTTATCTAAGTTAAATTTTCTTAATCCACGTCAATTCGGTTTTATCAAAGGAAAGTCATCTGAGGATGCGTTATTAGAAGTATCAGAAATAATTTATAACAATTTAATTATTCATTAACTTATCATCTGTCTTATAGTTCACATTTAATACTAGAATTAACCCTTTATATTATTGAAATCATTATTTATTTTTTTATCAAGTAATTAAAGCTTCTTGTCAATATTGCATTGTATAATTATTGCTGTATTTTTAACTATAAATGAATATTCCTTCTTGTTTAAAAGTAAATTGAACTATTTGTCATAAATACCACAATATTAAAATCTGCTTCCGGGTCATGCCGTGGACAGTGAAATGTGTGTGGTAGGCCTACCGAAAGTTTTAATATTCATTGTTTTCCTCTTGTGTGAACTGTGTTTGTAAACTTTTAATTAATTTGTGACGCATCCCACTTGGACTTATTTGTTTTCTTTAACCTGAAGATGCCGTCCGTATTCACGGCGAAACATGTAGTTGTTATCACCATCACACGCTGTGAACTGTTTGACGGAAGGTAAAGTAAACCTATTTTAGTCTATACCAGGATTGGCATTTTTTCTTTTTATTTGATATAAAGAGATGGAGATAAAGAGAAAATATTTGCTGTATTGATGATTTCATAAATAGTGGCGGAGTCATAAAATGAAAAAGAAAAAACATACACGCACACAATTCAGTTCTTCAGTCGCGTTGCCGAAAATCGTGTAATAGGCCTACCTCAAACACTTACCTCTGGCCGTTAACGAGTTGCGTGCAATCCTACCTGCGTTAATTGCGATGTCCCAAGAAGGCCCCAAACCAGTACTCGAGTTGCGCGCAATACCGATCTCAGGTAGTCTGTCCAGTCGTGGCCGCTCAAAAATGCAACTTAGACCTCAAGCTATGCTATAGAAATATTTCCGTAAATATCACAATCCGCCAAAAATAACTTGAATTTTCACTGGTCCGATTCCGAATAGCACCAAACTTATACTACAAAATAAGCACATATCTGCTTATATTCTGTTACTATTAAATTACAATAATTTTTAAACATGTATAGCCTATATTACTCCCCACAGTTCTAGAGTTGAAGTGTTTGGTTATTAAAAAAAGGTCTCTGTTCTTCTACTTAGAATTAATTTACCTCATTTGAAAGTGTATGCTTATCATTAATACGATATATATATATATATATATATATATATATATATATATATATATATATATATATATATTTGTATCAATTTGAAACCATACTATTACAGTTCAAAATATGCGCAAAACCCAAATTTACATATTATTTTTTAACTATATTATTGTTTATTTGTAATAGTTATTTGTTTATATAGTTTTGTTAGTTCTTGGCATTGTTTGTTCTGTTCATTCTCAGTTGTGTAAATAAGTCATATTCGAATTGTTATAATTAAAAACGCCACAGAGTGCGGCTATAGTTAATTTTGTTATTATTTAGACTGTGGTTACTTAAAATTAGTTATTTCTTATGTTATTGCTGGTCACGCTACTTGTGAAGTGTTACCAGTGTAATTCCAGAGTCTTTTCCAGAGAAATTGAAAATATAAATAAGTTGCAGTTTATCCATACTTTCACAATAATAGTATGAAAAACAGATGTGTTAACTTTAATTATATTCACCTTACTTTTTACAATGGTCTGATTCAATCAATATTATAAAACAGTATTTTTTAAAGGGGGGCATAAACAAAATTCACAATAATTTCACAACCTGATTAAAATAATGAAATTGAATCTAAATAATCAGTAGTCTAGTTAGATTCTATCACGGTAATATTTCCTAACCAATTGCGATTGACATTGAGATTGTTTTTCTCAAGAAGTAATAATAGAGTCACAACTCTTCATGATTCCGAAAAAAAATAAAAACTGACCATTCACCAAACAATGAAATATTTTACAAACAATGATGCAATTACTTGGAACCAAATAATATGTTAATGCTTCAGACAGTAATAATAAAACATATGCATATAATAAAATTAAAAATAATGCTATTTTAAATTAAATGCCCATACACAGATTGTCTGAATCAGGCCATATGATGAAAGCTATTTGTATCTTGTATCGAAGTAAATTAGTGGTTTTGTTATGATTTTTCTAACCCTATCATGAAATTTGAATCTCATTTGGGTTTTATATTTTGCCCAGTATTATTCTATATAAATATCATAGGCCTATTTCAATATTTATTTTGTCAACGAAATAAATAATGTCACATTTTTTAATATTTCACTATATTATATATTCCTGGAATATTTGCAGATTAATTTCATAATTGAAAGGAGTCATTGATTGGATTTGAAAACAATTTATTTTTTAATCAATTACCTAATATGAAAAAACTAATGATTGAGTACAACAGTCGATTTAATCACCTAATCGATGGTTAAAATGCAATAAATAAAGATTTTTCAGATGGGCTATATAATATGAAAATGTTTACTTAAATCAGCAGTAATTATCGCCAGCATTGCCGATAAGTTAGCGGTCTATTCAAGTGTGTCTATTTACAAATACAAGGTGTGTTAATCATATAAATCAACATGGTGTTTTAATTTATTCAGTTATAAATATTTCTTTATTCAATATGAATGTCACACTGAGTTTTACTGTTATAGTATCAACACAGTATTCTTTATTATTCGAAATAGATGCAAGCAAATATAAAAACAGAGAACCCGGATAAACGTTGGCAATATGGAATAACGTAAACAATTATCTAAGCAGGATGTTGTTTGTGTGTGGGACCTGAGGAAGGAGAGGGCGGGGCGGCTGTCTGGAGAATGGGAGAGTGGGTTAAGAGGAGGGAAGTGAGTCAGAGAAGGAAGAGCGTGCGAGAGAGAGAGGAAATAGGGCTATGCGCAGCGCAGCGTGGGGCCTCAAAACAGTTTTGGGGCCTCGCACAACTCTCCCATATGGATGGAGTATCTCTTTATATAGTAAAATCAATGGTAGAACTGACTTGTAGTATTGGCTAGCTAGAGTCTCAGTGAAGAAAAAAGTCAAAGACGTTTAAATTATTACAATAACGAATCTAGAAAAAAAACATGAATGAGTACTATATAAAATTATACTTCAGAATCTGCTTTTTCATTTAATATAATCGGCAATGCGTTTTGGACACCTATGAGCCATTTAAACACGTAAACAAAAAAGGCTTACGTTGATAGACGCTGTAGCGTCTC
Source organism: Stictocephala bisonia (assembly GCA_035578905.1). NCBI lineage: Eukaryota > Metazoa > Arthropoda > Insecta > Hemiptera > Membracidae > Stictocephala > Stictocephala bisonia. Next base: position 365 of record JAQJVL010007255.1, on the reverse strand, counting down.
TGCCACTTTGCGGAAGGGGGAGATAGACGCTACAGCGTCTTACGCCACCTGGAGAGCTAGAATATAACTACTGACAACTGAACACCAGGAATATAACTACTGATTTTGTGACACCAAGAATAAATATAATTCCTGGTATTGGAACGCCAAGAATATAACAATGAGATTGGAACATACAATAGTGAAGAATATTACTATTACGGAATGTTTGACTATTATATCAAATCTGTCTACAAGAGTTAATTGGTATCTTCAGCAACAGAGCAGATTAGAAACTATCAAATATGTTGTAAGATTTGTATATTACAAATTGTACATGTGTTTTATTTTAGATTGGATTTTTTCCATGTAACGTTTTCTTTTTT
>JAQJVL010007254.1:0-24821 GCA_035578905.1 Stictocephala bisonia | reverse complement strand
ACGTCCGTTCACTGTGAACTACGCCTCAGACAGTATGTGTGGTCAGTAGTATCTTGATTGTGCATTATGCAAGTACTTTATTGTTAAGTAATTATTAAGCAAATTTGACAACGTGCAACTGCCTTAAGCTGCCTAATATATTTATAATAAGTATGTAGACGTAGCTTCTTTTCTATTTCATGACCTGTCCTATTCAAATGTATTGTTTGTTTGTGAATGGATTAAATGATTCTTGATACTACCGTAGGACCTTCCATTACGTTACATTGAAATGTTTAAGATATTATAAGAAAATAGGAACATGATATTAGCACACATTTTTAGAAAAAAAACGCTTATGTGCCATATCGGCAGTAGACGGCAGACGACCTTACATACTTGGTAAAGGGAAACGATTTCAAGACTATAGGGCTCCCTCACACCCGTACATGCTTTTGTGAAAGCGGAAACGGTACTGATACTTTTTCACTGATATTGAAATGTTACTAAATATACCGTGGACTTCAATGCACAGTTACTAGTAAAAACTTTAATAACCGATTTTGTAGCGTTACTACCGGCTATTACCGCATTGCTTTTCGGTTCTTAAAATGCTTGTATATAGTACTGTATTGTTACCTAAACAAATTAGCATATTCTAAACAATACCACAATAATTAATTACGTTGACCAAATTCACTATTCGCGCTTTGTTTACGTATTATTTCATCGGCACGGTTTATCAGGAACATACTACAATGTGATGTTGTGTGTTCCCAGTAACTGCTACTGTTATTCATAAGTCACAGATCACGATATCTCCGGAACTGTTCACACTTTAAAGTAATAGTGGTTGGTGGGAGTGTGCAAAATATTTATGAGAAAGCCAAGTTTAGCGTTAGTCAGAGGTGGAAAACTATTGGTAAACCTAATGCACCTCTTAAGTTGCATGAAACAATTAAGATTACAATAATTTTTGTCAGAAAATCAAATGCTAATTAAATATTAATTACTACAAAAGAAACACTCAAAATGTTGCACAAAATGAGAAAAATAAATTACTGATATCAGCACTTTTATTATGAAGCCAATTTCTATTACAACTGTTCATAAACGAAAAAAGTAATTGTGAAAAACTTAAATGTCATTGTCACGGTTTAATTTGTAGCATGGAAGTCAAAGCTATAGAAAAAAATTGACAACTTGTATTTAGTATTGTGGATTTAATCAAATCGTCCTCTTCAATGATTTGTTAGTGCCAAATTCGTTCAAAACTAATCTTAAAGTACGGTATTTCTTTTGCTTTCATTGGAGAAAACTGTTTTCCTTGGTCACATTTTTAAATACTGTATAAAATGTATTTCAGCCCTTCCATTAATTTGAATAATGTGTAATGTAAATTACCGGTATACATATTTTTCTGAATATTTGTGCTTACATCATGTTTACTGTTTGCTTAGTAATAACATAGACATTCCAGTAATGGTAGTACCATAGACCTTCTATTATACTAGAAGGTATAATAGAAGGTGTATGGTAGTACTTGCATCATGCACAATCACGACACCACATCTATATAATAATATATAGAGTGATATGTCCATCTACTACTAGTTTATATGTCCATGACAATTTGTTATGCCTGATGCAGTATGACGTTTGGTTAAATCAATGATACAAAATCAGCTGTTCGTTTTTTGTTTTTTTTAATCAAAATAAACTTCAAAAGTACACTAAGTACAGACCAACCAAAGACTCATCCAACCAAAAGAAGACTGCGTGAGGTAATAGGTAGTGATGGGATTAGCGAATACTTTTGAATAGCGAATTCTCTGTATTCGTATACCCAGTAGTATTTGAATAGTATTCGAATAAAAAAGTATTCACTTCTTTTTCTATTATTGTACTTGTTTCAAGTCACTTCCCCTCCCCGCCCCATACATTTTGCCTGTCCAGACCTGTACGTTTGACAGACAGTAACGTATTTGATATTTCTGTTTCTATTATTCGTGTGTCAGTAGTCAGTGCTGCGTCTCTTTAAATAAGAAAATAAGTGTAAATAGTGTAAAAAAGCGTAAAAATAAGTGTATATAGTTAAAAATAATTATACATATTATTATATTGTTTGAAATGTACTTTTTACGGATTGGTCATTACGTTGATATTCGCTGAACTGAGGACAATAAAGTAAGTACAATTACAATAATTCTTAGAATACATTTTATATTAATATTACTAAAACCAATTTTAAATATATTATATTAAACACTTATAAACATTTTACATGTTTTCTGAATAATTTCTAATAATATAAGTAATATGAATTATATTAATATTAGCATAGACCTTCTATTCTATTCTATACCTATGGTATAATAGAAGGTCTATGATATTAGTCTTGTTATGCATATTTTATCATGCATGTAATTGCATCAAATTAATAATTAAGTCCCGCTCTAGTCGTTTGACTTGAGACTAATGTAGTGAATAGTAGCAGTAAAGGAATATTATTCATTATTGCTTTTGAATACTGCAAACGGCAGTAGTGGATTCAAAAGAGCTTCTGAATACTATTCAGTTCAAGTATTCGCTACAGTTGTGTGAGTCGTGACTCGTGAGATTGCGTTCGAAAGTATTCGTTTAGAGGAGTATTCGCTACTTTTACAAGTATTCGAATATACGAATACTAAAGGACTATTCGAATAGTTTGAATACTTCGAATACGAATACCCCATCACTAGTAATAGGTAATATACTAATACTACGGTACGGTACTGACAAAACAGATAGTGTGAGTTTATGCCGAAAGTAAATAATACTGTATATTGTGATCACTACAATCAGTTTCAACTGAAAATAACGTAGGTAATACTTTTCAAATAAATGTAATTTTAATTTGTATAACCTTAAATCGTATTTCTAAGCCTAGCCTAGAAATAATAATGTAACGCCACTAGCATTAGGTTGGAACAGGAGTACTTGTGGCATATAAAAAGTTAAAAATAATTCATTAAGACTATTCAATTTCTGCATATACCAAAAGCCATGAGATCACAGTGTGAAGTGTTCTATACATATACAATCTAGCCTATCAATGTTCACTGGCTAATATTTATACTGAACTTTTTTTATGACTTTTACCACCTAATATATTCCAGAATGTGTTTCTGAAATTAAGTAGGCCCAGTACTTTTGTTTTAACCCCTTCAGGACTATAAATTTGCATTCCATTTTTTCCAGATAATTACAGAATATCTAGCAACCTCTAAAAATATGATTTCATGATGAAAAAGTGGTGAAATATGAGTTTATAGTCTTATCTCTTGAGGAGGTTTATTTCAAACGTGGAAAACTCATTTTTGACCAAAAATGGAAAACTAATTCCATCTGATAGTAAAAGTAATCAACTGTTTTAAAAATGGATTTTTATCAAAATCTTCTCCAATTTACACGTTATTTTATGCTGAATGTGAATATTTAATTGGTTTCTCATTAAATTATTGTTTTTGCCCAAAAATAAATTGTTTACTCACCTGACAAACATAACTTAACATATCCTAATTGGGTACTTAAATGTAGTTTCTAGAATTGGCTGTATTTTCATGAGATATGCTTCTTATTCCGAATATTTTACCGAATAAAACCAATGTCACAACTTTTGGTATTTTTGTCATATTTCCGTTAATTTAAATGGTATTTTAATCATCTCTTTTTTATTCTCACTTTTTTTACGCTGAATACTAATATAAAAACTATTTTGGTCGAATTAGAAATATTTCTCGAGATACAACGGAAAACTTGTATCGCGGCAAATCGTGATTAGCGGCCATTACGCGATCATTATATACAACAACTATTAATCACAAAAACCGAATTCACCTATATTCCCACTAGAGTGACGGCCAGAAGGCCGTCACGGAGGCCAAACACTCGAATTTAAAGCAAATTACGACTTTTTGTTGAGAAAATAGACAATTAGGAGAAGTTTGGTTATGTCAGTAAAAAAATACATTTTTCCAGCTGAAAAAATTATTTGATTACAAAACCAGTTATGTGTTCAGCATAAAAAAACACAAGAAAAAAAATTGTCGAAAAATAACAATTTTTAAAAAAGTTGGTTTTATCACTATCAGATAAAAAACTAGTTTTTCGATTTTTCTGTAAAAAACGAGTTTTCCACGGATGAAATCAAACTCCTCAAGAGATATAAACTCATATTTCACCACTTTTTCAACATGAAATCGTATTTTCAGAGGTGGAAAGAAAGTGCATAATTACCTCTAATTGTATATTTACCACACACAAAAATTACATAGTTTGCGTGTTTACATTCGGATACCTAGCCTCAGGGACGGCCTAGGTGGGAATATAGATGAATTCGGCTTTTGTGGTATGTAGTTAGTGTTTATAATGATCGACTAATGATGCTAACAGTGATTTACCACGAAAGTAGTTTTTCCGTAATAACTCGAGAAATAATTGCTATGGACTGAACTAGTATTAAAATTGCTATTCAGCGCAAAAATCACATCAAATTTAAAAAAAGATGATTAAAATATCATTTGGATTATCAGAAATGTGTCTAAAATACTAAAAGTTGTGACATGTTTTTTTTTCAAATATTTTGGTAAAATACATAATTTTGACATTATATAAAGACTATCGGTACGAAAGAGTCAAATTCTTCTTCTAAATAGAAGAGAAATGTACCCTTCACAAACAAGTCATATTGCGAAATGTTTTTCCCCACAATTTGCACCATACCAACCGATAGCGATAAGCTACTGAGATCAGCTATAGTTTCTTCAAGGTTTAAATTATTCATGCTATAAATGTGCATGACAAAATTCTTAAATAAAAAATAAATATATAAATGTTAAGCTCTTATCTGTGCAGTATTTAATATGTCAATCATTAACCTCGCACTGGCAAGTAAATTCGCCTTAACTGACAGCTGATTTTTACAATTGGTGCAAATATTTGTTTGAAAACTCCTATAAAATATGGTGTTTGACAGAATATTATGTATTATACATTTTATTTTACATACCAATGGACATCTCCATTTTTTTCATTGAAGTAATGAACAAAATAAACGTTCCTCTCAAGATGGTATAACTAATACTGTAATAATATAAATAAATAGATGTAATACTGACAACCAGCAATATAGGCCTAAAAAGAAGTTATTAAGCATAATCTATCTATAATACTACTAAACAAAAAACAGTGAAAGTACACAATATATTCAGGAATTTATGTTCTAGCACTTGGAACAAAAAAGTGCAATTACACATTGAAAACATTTTGATATTGAGGTCATTAAAAACTAGTTTTGTCTTGTAAAAATAAAAAATTTAAAGACCTATACCTATAACCTAGGGTCTTTTAACGTTCCATTGATAATATTATTAGTTATTTGTTATAATCAGCTTGTATGAAGTAGCTTGTAATTGCTACACTTTACTTTCATCACCACTATTTCCGAAAGGGGTTGTTTTTTTCCATGTGTTTTATTCATAAACAAGAGAGTAACAAAGATATAAATTTATGTAATGGAGTGGTCTGACAGTATTGTAAACATGGTTTATTACTTTTTTTAAGTTTAGTTTTCTTTTATGAAAATAATTTATGACTTTATATTTCTACATAGAGGTTAAATCACCAATTTGTCTAATCAGAATAGTATAGTGTATTTAATGTAATTTTCAAGATATCAGTACATAAACTGGCATATTCATGTTGACGCTTCGTTTAAATTTTTCAAAATTATGATTTGCTTTTGTGTAGAAAATTTTATAAATTACTAGATTATATAATATTTAATCTTTTGTACAGTTATTATTTATATATTCTTTAGACACCGATCATCAGTATATGATTATGTATTTTGCCAATAAAGTCTTTGTTTTATAAAGACAAATAAGGCAAAATCTATATTTTTTATGACAACTGCATCAAGGTGCTATGTACACTATTAACAAGATAACCAGACGTTTAGCCTTCAGTGATACCACTGCGGATGCAATATCACAGCATGGTCGAAACAAAACATATGGTTATCTTATAAACAGTGTAGATAGCACCTTGATGCGATTGTCATAAGAAAATTTAGATTCTAGTTATGGCTTAAGATTTAAAATAAGGAATATGAACCACTGGTTGTAATCAATTGATCCCTTTCAACACTCATTTTCACTCTGAATGGGATCAAACTGAGAACCTTTAGCTTGGATTGGGCTTAAACCAACTACGCTACAAACCAACTGATTTGATTGGTGACGCAACACAAATTAATCTGAAGAATGTCTGTTTCAGGTAACACTGCCTCACATTTAAGAATAATTTAAAATGCCAGTTCCGTCGGGAGCTTTTCAAACCTCTGGCCCTTCATGTTTTGACAAAATGAAAGTGGGATTTGCAATAGGATTCTGTGTAGGAATGGCTTCTGGTGCCCTGTTTGGTGGATTCACAGCATTCAGGTCAGGATTCTGTGTATTTCAAATGTTCTAACTGTAGAACTGAGTTCTTTGCAATAGTCTACTATCTTCAATCCACTTTTTAAAGGAGGGTACTTGATATACAGTTCACAACATGATTTAAATGTAAATTTTCATTACATTCAAATGCAAACAGGTATTTTGTCTTCAAAAACAATTTTATGAGTACACGTACGTTGCTTGGTATATAGTTTAAAAAAAACATGATTTAAATATAAATTTTCATTACATTCAAATGCAAACAGGTATTTTGTCTTCAAAAACAATTTTATGAGTACACGTACGTTGCTTGGTATATAGTTAAAAAAAACATGATTTAAATATAAATTTTCATTACATTCAAATGCAAACAGGTATTTTGTCTTCAAAAACAATTTTATGAGTACACGTACGTCGCTTGGTATATAAATAAAAAAAACATGATTTAAATATAAATTTTCATTACATTCATATTTAAACAGATACTCTGCCTTGAAATACATATTTTTGATTAAATGTATGTTATTTGACCCTCTGCACTTCATATAATTTTGGTACTTACAGCCTCCAAATAAAATTGACATGAACCATTTGTTGGATCTATATGGCAAGAGGGGATTTTGCCTCACCAACAAGTGCTTTCCACCCTCTGTCTCTCCTCAGTTTATCGCTCCAAGTGCTGCAAAACCAGTCCTGATGCCATCCCATCTTCTCTTTGAACTACCTTCTTCCTTCTGGTCTTCCCATCCCCGTTTCTTTCACTAGCATCCCTTGGTCCTGTGCCATTGTGGTCTGGCCCATCTCAATCTTCTTGATTTTATGTGTGCGTTTACCTCTTATTATCATATTTATCTCTTATCTCTTGATTATGTGTATGTCTCTACTCTCCATTCTCAAGTGTTTATTTATAAACACTTGAGAATGTAGTTACAATGGTTTACATTAATAACAAATTGTAAAAAATTACAATCAAATATGCTGCTGAACAAGTATTTTAAACCATTGGCCTATTTTCACGGAATCGTTTCGTGACGGCTTGTCTGGACTCAAAATTGCTATCACGGAACTGTTCCATGATGGTAACAATGCCTTTTAAATATTAAAAAAAATAAACTATTGCATCAAATGGTTAAAATTATTAATAAAAACAATTAGTGAAGACCGAAATACTGCAAAAAAATATATATGGGCTACCATTTGATCAATTTATAACCTAAAAATACATCACAAGTCGGCAATGTCGCGTGCCAAACTACGTTGTTTGCTTTGCGAGCTAAACAACGATGTGTATGACAATAATAACCTTGCTTTCTGTTCCTAGTCAAATTTGTAACAATCAGCTGGTTTGTTTTACAATCAAATTTAGCTTTCAGTTTGAGATTGTAAACATAAGCAGAGAGTGCGAGTGTTTTGTTGTTAGTTATGATCTGGATTACCATTAGTGCAAGTTTCTATTTTTATTATGTTTGTATGATATAAAGTTTGTCTTATAATTTTCAAAATTCTTATATTCTACATATTTTTGAAGTTATACTTCTTTGCGCCCGTTAGACACTTTGGGATGGGATGTTGGTCGAGAAACCGCGTCACGCTGAAAAGTAAGAACAAATTTTTAAGAACTATCGATTAATCGATTGTTAATCGAAGAAATTACTGATAATGATAATATAGGTGTATAATATAATAATGAAGTCACGTATAATATATTGAAGATAAATATATTGAATAATATTGAAAAATGTCTTATATTTCATTTATATATCCTGTCTGTTTGTGTGCGTGAGTGGGTGTATGAGAATGGCCAAAGAAGTATAACTTCCACCGTGTGGTCCGACGCACACCCAATTTTTTTTTATTTTTAATATAAACGTATTATAAATTGAACTCCCACTTAAGTTTTATCTTTCTGTAGTTAGAGGTAAACATTGTTTTTTATTTTCAGCAAAAGTCATAGTGACGAATTTTACATAGGCTAGGTTTGGAAAAGATATTTGTTTGGTGATGTTTTTAAAATATTTTCTCTAAATTATGATATTTTCTTTAAAGGAATTGAATTGTCATCAAACCAATATTTTCTCTAAATTATGATATTTTCTTTAAGGGAATTGAATTGTTATCAAGCCTACAGCAACTCGGTAATGATTTGTAATTGTTTACTAACAAATATATATATATATATATATAAACTTGCTTTCAACATTTATAAAAAAGAGTGTTGTTTGTTATATTATTATGTTATAATTATTTTTAGGTACTTATAAACTATATAGTTTTGAGGCTTGTTAACCCTTTCCACTCAAGTGGCGGGGCAGCCCCGCCACGCAACTTACCGCACTAACTCCAATGTCGGGCCGGGCCCGACGTCTCTATAAAAACGTTCTATGATTGTATTTAGACTGACGTAGTTACATTATTGACCACTAGGGTTGTTGTTTGATATGTGCTGCTACCTGTAGAATTTTTTCGGAACCGTTTGAGTTTAGTATCGGTAAACAAACCTCATGAAATGTAATGTTTGTCGTCTGTGGCTGCTCCGTAAACAGCTGGCTAACTGCAACAGCTATCTGCACTCACTTTGTTCCGTCATATGTAATCGTTCGTAATGAGCTTATAAAACGCATTGTTGTTGCTAGGTTATCGTTGTTGCTTTACTGTTTATTCATAATATTTTTATTTTACGACGATGATTCTTGTCGAATAAAAGAGCGTTGCAAGTAGGCTATTAGATTTTGTCTGTTTATATTTTTAGCTGATAACATGTTTTGAATTATTGAAAAAAGCTTTACTTACAAATTTGGTCTAAATTATGTACATTTTGACTGTTGCTAAGCAATAAAATAAAATTTACGGAGCAATTGTTTACTAGTTGCAGTGAAAATAATTTTTTTGGTAAAAATGTTGTTTTTCAAAAACATTCGGTTTTAGAATTATATATTTTTTTATGTATAATTTAGTCCAAAATATTTGAAAGTGAATTTTTTTTGTTTGTAAGGATACAAACAACAAAAAACAAACAACAAATACTATTCTTCCTATTTAAAATTTTTCAAAAATTCTTCTTGAATCCGTTTTTTTGTTAGAAATTCAATTTTGTTCCAATGAATATATATAATTAAAAAATTTTGAAAATAAAAATATATGTTTTATTTTATATTAATATATACTTTAGTCATAGAAGAAACAAAGAAAAAATACATCAGCTTTTTGGAACTATCAGATATATGTTTTTCCCACTGAAAAAATGTAGTAGGCAATCTTTGCTTAAAAGTAAATGGAGCTGATAGGGAAACTGGGTTCCCAGTAATTGGAGTGGAAAGGGTTAAAGACATGTTTTGCTCTAGCTTAAACATTGTATTTTTTATGAATTTTTCTCCAAAAGCTTTCCTTTTTCTTGATTTTAATTACTAGAATAGCAGACTGTGAAAAAAACTCATAGGCCAATGGGTTAAGTGATGTAAACATTTCAAATTCTTCGTTAATTTGGTAGCAAATTGTTCACAAATAAGTTACTTTGTCATATTTTACATTTTTTCCAATTGTAAATAAGTGTTAGTAAGAAGCTTGATCAGTATTTTACTTTGTTAATAATTTGTCAAATATATTACAGAAAATATACTGTACTTGTTATAACTTGATTTCATACGAGAAATCAATTGGTGTAATCCTTTGTCAGGACAAATCTTATTAAATAAACAAAACTCATTTTAAAATTTAAACTTCTAATTTTGGAATTTCAAAACAATAGCATGAATCAAATATAAAAAATCAGCCAATCAACTGTCAAAGTAAAATTCTCGTAGTTGATTGCTACAGTAGATTCTCTCTTAATTGACCACCTCGAAATTGGAGGCCCGACCACATAATGATTAGACCAGTTGAATCGAGTTGTTCAAAGACTTTATTTTACAGATCATCTAACGCTCCATTTATTTATTTATAAGACAGATCATAGATGTTAAATTTTTCCTAGTTTTGGGTGTAGAATTAGATGTTTTACAACGAATAAAATAATATTTGCTGTACCCACCACACATTATTTTTTATTGATAAAAAATAAACATGCATATAATATAATATTTATGTGTACACTATATTCACAAAACACGTAATTAATCTTAAAGGCACATGATTTAAACAAAGACAGCCTGCATCTTTGTATGGGGAAATGGTAAAGGTCAACATGCCACAGAGGCTCTAGACAGGCTAGTAAAAATAATGATATTTCTGTAGATGAATGAAGCAGATAATAGTGAACATGTTTGACAGGTTTTTATATGAATAATAGATTTTACAAACGTTATGATCGTCCATTACCAGTTTGTAATATCTTTTATAGTTGTGTCAGGGTTGGCACGTGAAGCATGCAGAGGTGTCCCCTAGTTTTACATATACGCAAAAACAAGGCCAATGTTTTTGAAGAGGTAAACCACGAATACGGTACTTGAAACAGGCTAAGAATTGGTTTGGAAGAAATTGCCATTTAAAAAGAAATAACTTTTTGTCAAAAGGGACTGGTTAAAGCGGTGGCCAGTTGAAAAGTAATCGTTTAAAAGAGATTAATGTGATAGTAATGAAAACAAAAGATTTGTAACAGCTAAAACCCTTTGGTACATGACATTTAAGTAAGTTACGGTTTATTAACCCACAAATACCGAGTCATCATTAGTGTTGAAACTGATAAGCAGTCTAAGGCGTTGTACTTTGGCCAAGTACAAAACCAAGGATCATCAGTTTGAATCTTTCTGGTATTTTTTCTGTGCAACGAAATAGAGGCACTGATCTGTAACATAGTAGTGTGAGTGTGTTAGTGTCTGACTTTGGGGATGGAAGTTGTACGAGATCAGTGTTTCTATTACAGTTACACAGAACATAAAATTTTTGTCACTTTTTAATGATGTAAGTGAAGGGAGACTTACATTAGATAGTCATTAGATGAAGAATAAACATAAACCTATTATTAAAATGAAAACTATAGCACTACAAATCATATAATCGTTTAACAAGTAATCAGTGTGTCTATTGGCTGTTAGTGCTTGCTTAAGGCGCTGCAGAGCTGTCACGAGATGTATTTATGATATTGTACCCTACGATAGGAATAATTTTCCCACCGAAATGCATTCACTCATGACACGACACATCGCCACCTGACACTATCGGTTTAAGTCGACTCTCGACTCTGCTCTCGCACTAAATGTGGGTGTTTTTGTGTGTTGACTTACGTGATTTTAAAATACAGTATTGGAAATATTTAATGATTTACTGTTGTTACTGTTATTGTTAAATATTTTTATTCAAGTGTTTTGTTATGACTGGTAAATGACTGACAATTGCTTATCTTATAATGAAATCGAAATAATGAATCAATCAGTGTTTTCATCGCTAATGTGTATGACAAATGTGGTATTGATACGATAATTTTATTCCGTTAAAATATTGAATGGTTTCCTGCAATATTCAGAAAGTAATGCAGATTAAGTTAAACGACAGGATAAATATGATAATTTCATTCGGTAAACAGACTGAAGGGTACCCTGCACATGAAACCAACACATGAATACTATCGTGAACCGTATATAGATGAAATACGAAAGGTATACTGGGATGTCGGTTAGCACGAATTAAGAAATACTCTGCTTACTTTGTCAACAAATGTAACGTTAGAGGAAATTGCCAAATCACAATGCTGCCTATGGATATTGCATTAGATTTTTACTGTTAAATTATATTATTGCAGTTTTTTACCGACTGTTGTAGAGTTTTAAAATGGAATACTTATTCCCAACTCTTGTCATCCTGCGGTAGTACAACTTTTAAAAGACATAACCTGATGTTTCTATTTTTTTACAGGACTGTATCTACATTTATACTAATTTGCGTTTTTTTCTTCTAATAAACTAGGTTTGTAAGTTTTTTATGGCTTTTACATTATTTTTACAATAACCTCCGTATTATCTGAGTTTTTATGTATCCGAGGTGGTAACGACCCAATTATATCGGATAACCGAGAGTCTACTGTACATATTTTGATTTTAAAACTGCATGTTTGATCACTTTGTATCTATTTCAGATATGGGCTAAGAGGAAGAGAACTTGTTAATAATGTTGGAAAAGTCATGCTGCAAGGAGGGGGTACATTTGGGACATTCATGGCCATAGGGACTGGCATTCGTTGCTGATCATGATAGACTGCATTAAATCATTCAGTGTATGTTTGGAAATTGTAACATAGATAATATGTTTATATTTTAGGATTTTTTTTCAAGGCGATTTTCTTGTTATTATTATATTTATTTATTATTAAATTTATAATATAAATGTTATGTGTATTAACTGACTTACCTTCTGTAGCTATTGACTCTGAATTATCCAATGGATTATCTTTTCCAATGATTTTATTTCTACCAAACGACAGGTGTCGAATAATGTGTGATGTATTGAAAGTAGATGATGAAAATGGCTGTACATCATGCACTGTAAAAAAGACACTACAATTATTTATAGTAAAAGAGGTGTAGTATTATTATGAATAATTGTGGCCATGAACCTTTTATAAACACAACATCAAATTCCACTTCATATGATGCTTCAATGTATCAAGTTGTGTGCGTGGAATGTAAGTTAAATATGTAATGTTATCCCGCCAAAACAATTTCAGGATTGGTGAGTAGTCTTCTTAAAACGTACATGGATAAATGAGAGGGCCCGTCACAAACGTTAAGTGATTTACACGTCTAGCTGTATTATATGAATATAAAACAGTCAGGAGAATTACGCTGAATACTCAGACGGTTCTTTCCAGGCACCAAATATAGAGTATTTCACAAAATAATGAAAGAAAATCGACTATGAAGGAGTTACTAAATCACCACGTATATACATACTATCCGTAACAAAACTTTGGAGACTCGAGTTTGGATAACAACGAAACTAATAAAGCTATGGTGATGGGACTTGTACCAAAATTTTCACAATTTCATTGTGCGTTTATTGATGTAAACCAAAAATTTTTCATGCAACATTTGCATATTTTTAATGCGTGCCGAACAAAAAAATACACGATTTTACACGCCTTTCAACCAAATCTCGACTTTAAAAAATCGCTGAATAAAAACCCGTGCATGAATCGTTTTGAAACTTTAATACGTGATTGGTTATAGTGTTGATAACGTAATACTAAAATATAAAAACTGTTCGTCCATTAGAAAAAAATTTGTTGTAGATTTTGTACAACAACTTTTTCTCAGCAATGACTGATCGGAATAAGTTCAACTTTACACTGTTATACAAAGCTAATTTTACATATTCAACTACAAATTGTGATAATCGTTTATAGTCCATCATGTATTTTGTAGCGATTTTTATTTGATAGCGTAGCGATGTGCACTCAGCCGTGAGTAACCGACCCCACCGATGCGCCTGGTCCGCCGGTATTCGTCCGGAATGCGGGGTTGCCCGGTCGAACTGTCGAACACGGTGAGTCACAGCGGTATGTCCACCACCCTCTACCCTCCGCAGTAAAAGAATGTCTTGAAACTATGACTGTTGTTTGTGTGTAACCCCCATGACTCATAACCTATACCTCTACATAAGGACATGGTGACACTTATTTTCTCCATTCGTTGTGAGCTACTATCGAGTAAACATCGTGCCATGCCTCCCAGAGAAATGTTTTCGGAGCGAGAAATCGCTATGATTTTAAGTGCGATTTGTTTTTTCAAGAGTGAGGGTGAGAGATTGGGTGACAAACGTTTCCCAGTTTATGAAAAAACCAGGACGTGTCTAGGAATTTCCTTATCATCGGTGAAGAGGATTGGTGCAGCGTCCAAGGAAAATGAAAATTTTTCTCCGCCTTCAAGGAAGAGGCGGACAACAGGGACGGCCGAAGATCTGGTTGGATGACTTCACTCTTAGTGTCATAAGAAGAACGATATATGATTTCTATTTGAAGAAGATTTACCCGACATTAGAAACATTACTGCATCAGCTGAATGAAAACATGTCTGAGTTCCCTTCAATGTCAAAAATGACGCTTCACAGAATAGTAACACGACTCGGCTTCAAATTTAGAAAGTTTAATAGAAAACCAGTTCTAATGGAGTCAACAACGATCGCTGCTTCGAGACATACGTTTTTAAGAAAAATTGAAAGTCTACGTTCTGCTGGATACAAGCTATTCTTTACCGATGAGACTTAGTGTGGGCAGAATCACACTTTGAAGAGCGGATGGCAGGAACAGTTGATCGACTCAATGAACAGGGATTTCACCAATTACGACCAGTACAGGATGCACATTCAGCAAGTGTATGGATGGCGTGGAGGCTTTAAGACACCCTCAGGAGCTGGAAACGTGTCATCATACTGCACATTGGAAGTGAAGACGGTTTTCTACAAGGTGCAGAACTGTGTTTCATTGGAAAGAAGGGGACTAACGATTATCACAATGAAATGAACTCGACACACTTCGTAGAATGGTTTAGGAAAGTATTAGGACTACTGCCTCCAAGATCGTCGATCATCATTGATCAAGCCCCTTACCATACAATGTTGGACCCTTCTACTAGAAATCCCACGATGTCATGGAAGAAAGAAGAAATTATTTTTTTTTTTTCGTCTCCTGTAAAATTTTCGATTTTTCTGATAGGCGGTATTGTTTCTCCACTGGCGATTTGGAAAATTAACGCAAGCTTGAGAGCTTCTCTTGTACGAGCCAGGATGACGGCAGGACTGGCAGCGACTCGGCAACGTCGCAATCCCGCCGAGCTTGTTACTCACGGCTGAGTGCACATCGCTACGCTATCAAATAAAAATCGCTACAAAATACATGATGGACTATAAACGATTATCACAATTTGTAGTTGAATATGTAAAATTAGCTTTGTATAACAGTGTAAAGTTGAACTTATTCCGATCAGTCATTGCTGAGAAAAAGTTGTTGTACAAAATCTACAACAACTTTTTTTCTAATGGACGAACAATTTTTATATTTTAGTATTACGTTATCAACACTATAACCAATCACGTATTAAAGTTTCAAAACGATTCATGCACGGGTTTTTATTCAGCGATTTTTTAAAGTCGAGATTTGGTTGAAAGGCGTGTAAAATCGTGTATTTTTTTGTTCGGCACGCATTAAAAATATGCAAATGTTGCATGAAAAATTTTTGGTTTACATCAATAAACACACAAAATTTTTACTTACTTTACTCTCTTACTTTACCTAAAAACTACACACACTAATTTCAGACACATAAAATTTGTAACATGTCTTCAGAATATGATTAAGTAATTAATCATTACAATCAGAGAACCGAGACCCTAAAGCATAACAATTTTATGTTTATTTGATTATTAGTGTTGCCACTGACGAATTTCTAAAAATTATGTTGTGTAACAAACTCAAGTAGGCCTACATGTTGAATTGATAAAATTTAACAACAGTGTTAATCAACACATGACGATGAGAAAATTGCAAAAAGCTTTTAAAGGATGCCAAATATAAGAATACAATTATTGATAACTTAACTCTATGTATTCATAAAAATAATAATATTTTTGAATGCATAATTTGAATGTTATATATTTTTTTTTTATGTTATCATTTTTTTTCAACTGATGATAGTCTTACGAGACTGAAATCGATCTTGAAAATTAAAAACACCAAAAAGATTGCTAAGTGTTGTTATTTTTATATATATGAATGTTATACTCCTACATAGGAATATTTAGTATCAATTAATTAATATAACAGTAAGATTGTACCATAAACAAATTATTTCATTTATTTGGTAAGTTGTTATAAAAATAAGTTCAGACTTGTAATGACAACAAACCAAAACTTACTAATACAGTAAAACCTGTCATATACGGCCCTGTGATATACAGAACCTCTGATAACCAGCTTGCACGGCTCCATGACAAAGAAATGGAATATTAGTTCCCAGATCTTGACCTTGGGAAAAGAGTGGCGGGGTGGGGAGCGTAATGAGCTAATTTTTGGAAACATTGTCCTGGCATAACAGTAGATCAAACAGTTGCTATTGTGTCGTCATTCCGTGTGTGTAAGTACAAGTTTTTCTAGTATACTGTATTTTAATGTTCTAAAATAAAATCAAATTTATAATCTTTCGAATTTTTATTTCCATTACATGACTGGAAAGTATCTTAACCCTTTTAGTGTCAGACAGTTTTTTGGGGTACTTACGAAAAATGCCAACCCATTTTCATAAAGGGTGTGCGAAGAATGCCAGGCTACTTTAGACCATTTTGACATCTTTTGTTAAAACATTCATAGCTCTCTTAATTGTTATTATAAATTAACAAATGGGGTCTTGTTTTGTTTGTAATAATATGTTTGTAGTAAAGAAAATATAATTTTGGGTTATTTACAAGATTAAAAAGAATTATATTACATAAAGTTTCAAAACGTTTTTTTTCTTTTTTATTTCTTCAAGTTTGAACATACATTACTACTTTTTGTATAAACTAAACCACATTATTAATATATAGAGACTAATCTACATATAATTGTAAGTACACATACAAAAATTAAAACTCTTACATTGAAAAACATAGTAGATATAAAAATCTTTGAAAAAAACGTGTAATGTAAACAAGGAAGCAAAACACTGCAGATAAACAGCTGTTATTACGTCATGACAACGACCAGTAGAGTAATAATTTTTGTTGTTGCCATATGGCATATTGTCTTCAATCCCTATGTCAAGTTTGAAAGCATTCGGTAGACAAATAAAATTACAATATAATAAAAACTTGACGTGTGCCCATAGCGCACGTCGGCAGTTTTAGCGAGACCGAGAGGCGTGCGCTTACAGTGCACGTCAGCATTTTTCGAACAAACTCTGACGTGCGCTCGCGGCGCACGTCGGCATTAAAGGGGTTAACTAAGAAATATAATACTAGAAAGCCAACAGTATTTTAGTTTTAATTTTTTTTTATAAAAATGTGTGCTATTTTATGAAATTATTACAAAATATTTTAGAAAACCCTTACAACTCAGTACTAAACAATTCATTCTTCAAGCTCGATTCTTACTGGATGGATATATAATTTAATGTTATAAGATTAACAAATACTCCAGTAAATAAATTTTAATTGTGTAAGGCCTTTCTGTAACAAAGTTACCATCTTCAGACAACCAAACTAAATTTTACATTGTTTACATTTAATTGATTTTAAAAAAACACGATAAAATAAAACATATGGAATAGTTTAAATAAGAAAATAATTAAAATATATATAAAAATTTATATATTTTATATATATTTTTAAAAATATATAAATAAAACATATATTTTAAAAAACCTATGGGCAACCCTTTATCTTGTTTCATTGCCAATATATTTTTAAGCAATTTTGAACAACATGCAAAACATACCTTAAATTACTTCCCTAGAATTTGGATTCGATATGTAGATGATATGTTTGTAATTTTTAATAGTAACGAGAATCTTTTATAAAAGATATAAATGCATTCTGTCCAACCATAAAATTTACTTATGAAATTGAAAACAACTACTCCATTCCCTTTTTAGATATCCTTCTTAAAAGAAACCAAACATCTGGTCATATTGAATTCAATATTTTTTATAGAAAACCAACACAAAATTTAAGATTCATACCAATTGATTCATTCCATCCAGCATCTCAAAAAAGAGCAACATACCATTCATTAATTCATCGTTTATTTAATACACCTTTATCTACCTCAAACTTCAATAAAGAAATTACAAAAATCAAAGAAACCGCAATTTTTAATGGATACAACCCAAATATGATTACAAAAATGATAAATAAGTAAAGACAAAAAATTGAAAAACAAAACCGAACAACACTATTACCCAAAAATGAAAAGTCTGTTTGGAGAAGTGTTACATATGGATCTTTTTCAAACATAATGAAAAAAAGTTTTAAAAAACACTAATGTAAATTTATCATTTAAATGTACATCAAAATTAAAATATTTACTTGGAAATCCAAAGGACAAAATTAAAAATGAGGAAAAGTCTGGAATTTATGAAATTGAGTGTGACAATTGCAATAAAAAATATATTGGTCAAACCAAAAGAAAAATTTCAACAAGATTAAAAGAACACAAAATATCATTTTTAAAATTATTAAGAGGAGAAATCAGCAATAGCAAAACACTGCATCAATTTCAACCATAATTTTACAAAATGTAATTTACTAAAAGAAGTTAAAAATAAAGAACAATTAGATGCTTATATATAAAAAAATTCAAAGAAATTCTATAGTGAAGTTGAGAGTTGATATTGGTCACTTAATAAATTTAAGTGTTTACTTATATGTTTAAATTATATAATTTACAATAAAACCAATATATTTTTAATTTTTAACCCTCCACGCGCCACGCGTCTCGATCGAGATGCATTATTGTGTTGCTCAAGCGCCATCGTCTCGATCGAGACGCATTTCGCGCGCGCTTACATTTATTTATTAGCGCGGTTATTACGCATTTGTTTCACACATATTGCATACCGTTTTGAACATAAACGTCTATTACATGTATATAACGCAACATATCTTTTTATTTTTCACTCAGACGATGTTGGTAGACATGAACATTTGATGCATATGTTGCTAAGTCATCTCTCCAATCCAGTTTGTTTGTGTTCTTTGTTGATCGACAAAACAATGTGTTAGTTTGCGTGTTTTGCACTGATTTTATTCAAAAATGAGTGAATTATCACGTAGTAGTGCTATTCGGGGTGTTTTAGATGAATTAGATGACGGAAATATAAGTGACAACAGTGACATTACTGACTTGACATGACATGCCCCCAAAAATTTTTGTATATAGTTCCTTTTTTTTGTGTGCGTGTTTTGCTTGTGTTTTGCACTGATTTTATTCAAAAATGAGTAAATTATCACGTAGTAGTGCTATTCGGGGTGTTTTTGATGAATTAAATGACGGAAATATAAGTGACAACAGTGACATTACTGACTTGACATGACATGACCCCCAAAAATTTGTGTATATAGTTCCTTTTTTTTGACATTTTTCAATTTTACCTTTGGTTTATCTACTATTGTGTATATACATATTTATTCCTGTTAAGATTCTGCAACTTTTGTACATAAGTGAAAATTGTGCTACATTATTGGTGGTTGACTTATATGTGTCCAAACTTAGAAAATTTGTTTGAAAAATTTACTTTTCAACTTTTCCGAAGATACTACATGAACCAACTTCATTGGTAAGTGCTAATTTATATTCCTTCTAATTATTTGTATCTTTTTGAACAAAATGATATGCAGCACTCTATATTTAGGGGATGGGAATACATTTTTATGATTTTTTTAAAAAACCCTTACGAAACCATCAAAATCGCGTAGCGTTTTAAGGTAATATACATGGCATATATAGGGTTAACTAGGCCTTTCGCCAGCAAAGCTGGCATCATCAGGCAACACAACTTTATTTGTAAACAAACAAGACAATAATTAGTTCTGAAAACAGATGTAAATAATTTAAAGAATATAAGTATAAATATATTGTAAATAATGTATAGTGTGTATGTATATCAGAGTGTATAATTTTTAATAAAATAAGTTGATAATAAACAAGAATTTTGAATAGGTCCATTTTCATTGTTCATTAAAGATGAATTACTTTTGTTTATAAAATATGTTTCCCAGGCATTTAAGTATTAAAAAGATGAAACTGATTTTATTATTTTTGAATTTTCTTTGCTAATATTGTGATTTGTTGTCAAACAATGTCTAGCAACTGCTGACTTTTCTTCTCTGTTAAATTTAATGTGTGAAAAATGTTCTTTGAATCTTATTTTTAAATTTCTTTTGGTTTGTCCTATGTATTTTTCTTCGCAGTTATCACAGTTAATTTCATAGATTCCTGATAGATTTTCATTTTTAATTTTGTCTTTAGGATTATTCAGTTTGTTTTTTAATTTGTTTGTAGTTTTGAATGTAGGTTTGATATTTGAATTTTTCTTGAATGAGTGTTGAATGGTTCTTGACAATTTTGTGTTAAATGTAAAACTTGCCCAATAATTTTCTTCTCTTTCTTTTATTTCTTTTAATGTAGTCCTTGATCTTTTAATTTGTTTTTTAACAGACTTTTTAAAAATATTATCAATTAGTATAGGATCATATCCATTGTAAACAGCAATATTTTTGATATAGGAAAGTTCTTTTTCAAAATTGTCCTCATTCAAAGGCGTGTTTAATAATCTATAAATCATGTTGTTGAATGCTGCTCTTTTTTGAGTTGGTGGATGATATGAGTCATTGGTGATGAATCTGTTGGTGTGAGTTGGTTTTCTATATATGTTAAAATCAAGATTTTGAGAAATTTGATTTCTTGAAACTAAAATATCTAAAAATGGTAATTTTGAATTCGATTCAGATTCATACGTAAATTTTATTGTTTTGTAAAAAGAGTTCAATTGACTAAGAAAGTTATTTAAATTTTGATTTGTGTTAAATATTGCAAATATATCATCCACATATCTAAACCAATATTTTGGAAAATATGGTAAAGTTAAAAATTAAAAATATATTGGTTTTATTGTAAATTATATAATTTAAAAGAGATTCTAATTAGTAACGAACCAGGAACATTTGAAAATTCACCATCATTATTTTTAATTTATACCATTTTTATATATATTTTTATTATTTTCTTATTTAAACTATTCCATATGTTTTATTTTTATTTTATCATGTTTTTTTTTTAAATCAATTAAATGTAAACAATGTAAAATTTAGTTTGGTTATAGTTTGGTTGTCTGAAGATGGTAACTTTGTTACCGAAAGGCCTTAAACAATTAAAATTTATTTACTGGAGTATTTGTTAATCTTATAAAATTAAATTATACTAAACAATTCATTATTTATACTCCTTCAAAGCATAGACACAATGCCCACAATGTATAAGCTACATGAAAACCATTCCTTTATTATGGGTTAGTTCCATATCCGGCTTCACAGTTACCCGGCCTACCCTGGCATCATATTACACAGGATATAACAAATTTTACTGTATTCAATAACAGCTTAGAGGCAAAATGATAAAAATAAAAAAATTATAATCAGGAAAAATATTTTTTTAGTCTTACCATGAATATGGTTTATGGTAAAGCTTTGTCCTGGTGCAATATGAAAACTTCCACCAACCTAAAAAAAAATATCTAATACTTGAACAAATTCACTGATTTGAAGAAATAAACACATTTACACAAATATACACACTTTGTAACCCTCAAGATAGCAGTTACTTTTTCCGAAAATGGCAAGCAATTTTTAGCTAATTTGCATACTTTTTTTACCATATGTATAAAAATTAGTTATTTACTGTGAACCTATAATACAAAATAAAGAAAACATGATCAATTTTTTAAAATTTTTTTACATAACATTTTGAAATTTGTTTTCAGAAATTGCGAAAAGGGGGCACCCCCTGGAAACAATGTTGTGATAATAAAATAAAAACTGTGAGTATTTAAAATTTGCGTATGCGTTGGAGTGCGTTGAAATTATAATAAAATAAAGTATGAGAAAAACTGAAAGTACATAGGTAAGAAAAAATCAAGATATTTGGTTTGTTTACATTCAAAAATATTCACAGAAAACGTGTTCTTTTAAAAAAATTAATTAAAAAAAATCACACGTACTCAGGATTAGAAACAGTAAATATGAAACAGTGAGAAAGCAAAAAATATTCCAAATGCTACCTATTTTCAGGAGATGTATGTATGCATTATATATGATATACTACAGGTAACAAGAAAAGTACTGTACCACGATAAGTGAAAAAAATACAAAAAGCTAATAATTGGTTACCATGAAAATAATAATATTCAAACAATTTGTATGATCACTAAATAGGTTATATATATATATATATATATATATATATATATATATATATATATATATATATAAATTTAGGTATAAAAACATGCTATCAAATAAAATTACAACATATAAACATGCTAAAACATAAAATTGGGTAATAAACGAATAATGTACTGTGAAATATTCCCTACAAAACCATGGGTTACAGCAAAGATGGGAAGAAAGAAAGTTCTTAAGTTTAAACTTTATTTGTTTGAACTCATTATGATGAATCGAATTGTTCATTTATGCATATTACTGTAGCCAAAAACTAACATCCATAGATGCCTGGAGCTTTACTGTAGCGTAGGTGTACACTATAATGACAGTTATCTGAGGATATCCACACTATGCCACTACCGTAGCACATTTTAGTGCAGATAACCGCACTGTACCAGTACGAGAGTTTAACTGTGTGTTATTTTTTACTCTAGATTTAGTGGCTTGTGCTATGAAGAGAAACTTGGGCCCCTTTACACGGTAGGGCGCGGTGCCGTTCGCCGTGGACGGCACAGCACTGTCCATTTTGATCACTATTATTTTTATACACGAGACGGCCACGGCGTGGCGGCCTTCAAAGTCGATCCGGCGCAATGCCGTCCAAAGTTGGTTGATCACTATACAATCATATGGGCATCTTTATATGGCTCGGCACAGCGTTCTTACTGCTGATTTGTAGACATCCACACCATGTGTCTAAATCACTTTCTCTTTGCTTTTTGATACACGCTGGTAACAAACTGAATTTTTAAATATTTCCTGTTAATACATGATACAATGGCAACTTCGTCGACACAAGAAGAGTGTGATTTGGAGAGTGAATGTTCTCATAACACTAGTGCAAGAATTACCAGTGCTAACTAAATAAATACAAACAAAGAAACTTGTCTACATCATCCATCTTCGAGGTGCCCAATAAGTGAGTAGTGCACGGAAAGTCGTGCATTGGGTACTTAGTATATGCCCATCTTAAAAAACGCCGTTGAAAATAAAGTACACTTTGTCGTGAGGCTCACGGTGCGTTTTGATGTATGCGCAGCACCGTCCATGGTGAACAGCACCACCCCGCCCCGTGTAAAAGAGGCCTTATAGCCTATGGTATCTTCACATAATTTCTGGTTGGGCTATTGATTCTGCAGAATGTTACCCTGCAATATATTTAGTTAGTATTTCACTCTCCCTCAGAACTGGACAAGCTAAAACAACCTGTTGTACAATCGTATCTCAACAGGAACGTAGATATTCATGCAAAACATAAACAAGAGATGAAGAATGTAACTAGAGTTTAGATAAAAGAGGTTTTGTGGGAAAATGACCTCTGCATTAGCTCGTTTTCTCATAACCATTAGGCGTGTTTTGATTTTTATTATTGTTGATTTAATATTCTTGCTGTTTTATGGTTCTTGTGTATGATATTTTGTCCACTCTTTTGCTTTCCTCCAGTAATCCTGGCTCGCAAGGGACTGATATCAGCATAAATCTTTCTTTGGGTTTAAAATATCTTTTAGCTATGACTTTACTTCTTTTCTTTTTACTGTAAATAAAGAAAATGAGTTTGAGCCATTGTGATATTTATTTTTAGTTCTTAATTAGCCCATTTTTGTCTCAGCACAAGCTGTGTCAAATGATGAGTAAGGTAAGTGTGGTGATAGCGGGAGTTTTCGTCCTAATGTTCAGACAGACTGGATGGCATAGCTATCAGGTTTGTTGTGAGAATATATTTACTGAAACATCACATCATAAAAACAACTCCTCATGACAAAAAACTGTCATGTTAAAACCTTGCGAATACATTTTACATACTTCATCCAAACATACACAAAAACCAAGCTTATTTTCAATGTTTACCTCTTTTACTAAGCAAATGGGGAGAAATATTATTGAGAATCAAGAATCTATATTTGTCTTAAAAACATTTTACAAAGCACTGACATCGTCAGAAGAGGTTGAGCGTACTTACTGATGGAAATTACAATATTAATGTATTAAAATAATATAGATGAATAAATACATAGCATAAACAGAACAAATGCATACAACAATAAATAATTGAACACAGATTGAAGTTAAAAATTGCAAATGGAAGCAAACTTTGGGGATCTTTTCTGTTAATTCACTACCACTACATATTTTTGGTAGTGTTGAACTTATGAACATAAATAATTAGGTTAAACTTACTCTGTTTACTTCCATGTACCCATATATTTGGCATCCTTCTTTAAGAGCTTTTGCGATTTTCTCAGCATCTTGTGTCGATTGACATTGTTCTATTTTATCAATTTCTCTAATTTCCCAACGTTTCATCTGATATGCATGTTTAACATCCTCACAAGTGTTGCAGCATCTATGAAAAAAACAAATAAATGGTCCATTAATGATTGTTTACATAAGCTTCAGGTTAGACGTTAGATGACGATCAGGTTAAATGAATGCATTAGACACAGACTTTAAACAGAAACACATACA
>JAQJVL010007253.1:0-24858 GCA_035578905.1 Stictocephala bisonia | reverse complement strand
TCCCCAAATTTCCCTGAGGGTTAAAATTGTCAAATGAAAAAAATATAAACTAAATTGATCTGTAAACTCTATTAAGTCCTGTTCTGTTCAGCTATATTCATGTGGTATTTGTATGATTTATCAACTACTTTTAACTAGGTTTCATCAATGCATTATGTGATATTTGTTTGAAAAATACTAACAATGCAAAAACAACGAGTAGCAATCGTTTAGTATTTAACCATTTTGCTCTCAGGAATTTCATGAGTAGTTTGTCTAAAAAACCCCAGCCTTCTGACACAGGGTATCTCCAAGGATCCCAGGGCCAAATTAAGAAAATTGCAGCATTTTTTTTAATACAGTTTATTTATGATCAAAATGTTCATTCTTTTTTTATTTGGTTCGTAATATACTAATCTACACACTAATATAATAAAAATTATGTTTACTTATCATGGGGGAAATAATTTAAGAAAGGATTTTTAAAAATTTAATGTTTTTTATTTTTTACAATTCATCCTACAATAACAATATAAGAAAAAAATCCCACAGCATTTAAATATGTACAAACATTCAATTTAAAATAAACACGTACAACGCTGTGAGCAAGAGCAGCTGACTGACGAATCTGTCTAAGCACAGTGCGCCACAGCCTAAATCAATGTTGTTGCTTGCACGCTGTGATTGGCTATATAAAGTTATTTTAACCTACTAGTGTGAAAAGAGCTCTTTCCGAACATCGCAATATAAACATATTTCAAGTTGATAATGTAATATATTTTTATAATTTTTTTTTCTAAACATTGAAAAGCCAAACGCAGGATAAATTAGGAGATACCACTGCTATCTGAAAATATGGACGTCAGATAAATTAGGAGATACTTCTGACATCCGAAAAATCGGACGCTGGGAACAAAAGGGTTTATGACAGCGATAGTAAATACTTGAAGATTGCTAAGTTTGTTGTCTTTTCATAAATAATATAAAATATATAAAGCTATCAATATGGAACTAAAACAATGGCTTTTCTCTGTGCAGTGTTGTAATAAGAGAATTGATAGAGACAGAGGAAGAGTTTGGACGAGATGTGCAGCAAGTGATTGAAGCATATTTGCAACCTTTGGACAGCTCAAGTGTGCCCAGAGCTGTCCGGGATAATAAGGACTTAATTTTTGGAAATCTCAAAAAAATTTCAGAATTCCACAATACGTAAGTATCTTTATTTCGTGTTATGTCATTCATTTAATCCTGATTATTTCTAGTAATTTGTAGCTAAGAAACTATCATAGTTTTTAACAATAATCAGTTTTTACAAATAAGAAGGCAAAGGTCAAAGGGACATGCCACCTACCAGATGGTTGCCATGGACGTGGGCCCTACTAGAGAAGTTTGGGGTGTCTATTTTGGGTGGTATTGAGGGTGCGGATGTTGTGTAGGGAAGAGAACACAGTGTGAGGATTGTCAATTAGCTGAAAGTTAGATTAATACTACATGGTTTGCACACTAAAGTCTAGCTCCCTTAGTTTATCTGGTTATTTGAATACTAATAAATGGCTCTTCCTAAGAAATGTCAACTTATTAGTAACAATGACAATACATGTTAATCTCCTCCTTTGCCACTCGTTTTCGCCTATATTTTGACAATCAGTGTCATTTTAACTATTTAAGGACCAGGCTAGGCCATTTTGTATCTCAGACTTCAGAATGATATTTTACTTCATGTAAAGGATAAATTAAAATGTTGTAACAAGTAATACTTACTTGAATAATCCATTCATGGTAATTGCATGTTTTTTGTACCATTTACACAATGTACACGTGTTCTCCAGTTTAATTAGCACTTGTGGGTACCATTGTCACTGCAGAGACACACACAAGCTGACTGATTTTTACGAGTGATAGTTATCAGTTAGGTTTATTTTTTTAATTTTATCAATTAATTACTGTTTACATGAAGTCACATTTCATCGGTTTCAAAATGTTCAGCATTTAATACTTAGCTTATAACATATATTATTGAAAAGCATTCTATGCATCATACTTAATACAACTTTTTGAGTATTTGAGGGATTTTCTCTCATCTAGGTAAACTTAGATCTACATTTATCTAGGCCAAGCCAGAATCAAGGAGAGCTTGAAATCGTCTCCCCCAAGCTCCAAAAAAAATGACAAGCAGGTTAGAATTGCTCGTTCCCTTTTACAACCACGAATATTTAACTCCCATTAATATATTCAAGTAGGGACACATTAAAGACTTTGTCTGGATGCCCGGCACAGCCATCCCCCCCCACCCAATTTGAGTAATTACCCTCCACCCAGCCAAACACATACAGTGGTACTACAATATTTATGAAACTATCATACCACACACACATACAAGACACGGTGGAATTAAAATTTTGAAAACTGAAAGTAAATATCAAACTGGATCCACTTCTAAAGGTTTATTAGTAAAATAAAACGTATAAATTCTTTGTATAACATGTCATAAACCCTAATTACTTTCAATGAACTTTATAAAACAGCAGTAAAAGTTTCTTGTTTGCTTAATTTGTCAATCCAAAACGGATCTAACAAACTTGTCACACCACTGCTGGCAATAAATTATATTATACATATTTAAAAAATATATTTCTTGAGAGATCAAACCACTGGCAGTCAGAATTGTACTCCTACATTCCGATGTTGAATTCTCGCAGGCTTGATAGATTGACATATTAGGACAGGTCATGGAGCGACTGTTGGCTATGCCCAGCTAATAAAAATCCTTCCATTCTCATTTTGTGCACTCTAACCTAACTCTGGACAGTTGTACAGTGGTGAGTGTCACTACCGCCTAAATGTTCCAAGTAGACTTTCTCAGGCTGCCTCTCTTCCTTCAGTTGTTGTCCCTTCGAGCTCCTAACTTCGACCTCCTTTGACAGTTTATTTTCCTCTCCTCCGTATTAGAGAATTTTGTCCGACCAATTCTTTAATCCAATTAAAACTCCCATTTGCTGAATATTGGTTCTTGCTGGCCTAGCCTAATTCATAGATATCTCATTCCAACTGTCAATCAGCCAGCATATATCAACAACGGTTTTGGTAACTGTCCACTCTCTATAGACAATAGACAAACTTCTTTATTGACATATTCATCAAGAACAACAATAGTGTCACAAATGTTGCAGTGTAAAATAAATTAAATATTGTTAAGAAATACAATTTTAACAGAAAAGAAAAACAAGTCAGTTATAAAGTTGATGTAAGGAAAAGTCAGCATCTTGTATCTAGTCTCTGGAATGCGTCTCGAACTCTTCCAGAGAATAAATAGGGTCAGCAAGTAGCCACTCTTGTAGTCGTTTCTTCATTAAAATTGGATCTTTTGTCTTCAATCCAGGCGGGAGAAGGTTGAACAGTTTGGCACCAGCATATGAGGGTTTTTTTGCAAATAGTTCAGTCCTGTGCACCGGTAGTGTAAAGTCCATTCCATTTCTTGTATGGTAGCGGTGAAATTCGTCAGCTCTATTTAAATTTTGCCTTGAACTATGAAGGATAGTTTCAAGGTTGTAGATTGAGGGGATTGTTAGAATGGGTTTTGTAAACTTGTCTACAGCTGTCCAGTGGTTTCAGACCTTCCATTGTTCTTAAAGCCTGCTTTTGCAAGATAAGGACTTTATGGAGATTGCCTCTTGATGAGCCACCCCAAAGCACTATACCATAGCGCACGTGGCTTTCAAAAAGTGCATAGTAGGCTGTTAAAGTAGCTGCGGGAGTGTTGGTGGCCTTTATATGTCTCAGAAAAAAATTGCAGTGCTCAATCTCTTGCAAAGAAGTTCAAGATGCTCATTCCATGATAGGCAATCATCAATTATCATACCAAGGTGCCTTGCAGAAGCAGTCAATGTTAGACCAGGGAGTCCTGAAACATCATTCTTGTGTCTACCTAAAATAATTTGTTTAGTTTTACATTCGTTAAGAACAAGGTCGTTATTGTCACAGTATTCCTTGGCCATGCTGAGTGATATAAAAGATGCAATATCTAGGCTTTCAGCTGTTTTTCCTAATGTAAGGAGTGCTGTATCATCCGCATACATGACTGGTCGACAGAAAGCATCGAGGTACAATGGAAGATCTGAGGTATAGAGTATAAACATTGATTTTACTATACATAGAAGATAGTTCCATCCAATGTTAAATTTTGAGGCACGGAATATGGGAGCGACCGTGCTGCAACCTGTCGTCAATCAAGTTAAAGAGGTCGAAATTGCCTCCAGTTTCGACTGTTCGGTTGCACAACCTGGGAGCAGTAAAGGAAACTAATCACTCCCTCCCATTCTCTCTTCTTTCTTTTAAGACACAGACTGTCGCCACTGCAGCTGTCTACTGTCACCGATTGGCCTTGATAGTGGGTCAAAGTGGGATATTATTCCTTGTTGTGCTATGTCTTGCACGGAAAGAAATCGCGATCTTTTATTTAGGCCTTAAGGGTTTGTGAATATGAAAAATGTTAGGGGACATTTTTTTTTTTGTTATTTTATCAATGTAAATAACAGTGTGTTACAGATGTTTAGTTAAAACATTATGCAATTTCTAAAATGATGTAAATACTACGTATTGTAAGTTTATTGATATTTTAAGTAATTGTATATTTAGAAGTAGCAAGAAAAATGGTGGTAGTTCTAAATTGTTAAAGGCTAAGTTGTTAAGTCCCTGAATAACACCAACATTTTATATAAGCACATACCAAACATTTTATATAAATTTGAGAGACGTAAAAAATTATATAAAATTTCTACGAAAAGACCATATGACAGTTTTTCAAAATTATTTTGCAAAATGTACTAATGAATTAAATAATGTGATCAATTTTACAAAAAAAAATTTTTATTCAACATTATTAGAAAACTGTAAAGGTGATGTATCTGAGCAGTGGAAGGTAATAAATAACTTGACAAGTGGGTTTTCAAAGAAAATAGTTGAGCTAATTGAATTGCCAAACGGCTAAGTTATGTGTGAGCCTTCCATTGATAAGATAAACAATCACCTTATCACAATCCAGTCTAGCCGTCCAGACTTACATTCCAATACCCTTTCACCTTTATGTACTTACTATCAATATTCATTCCTTATAACTCCAACAGATTTAAATAAAATTAAGAGTATTGTTAAGCTTTTAAAAAATAAAAAATTAACTGGCTCTGACTAAATTAATGTACATTTACTGAAAAATATAATTGATGAGATTGTTATCTGTATTCTCTAAGGTTTTTGAAAAAACAATGATTAAAAGACTCCATAGTTATTTATCGAAGTTAAATTTTCTTAATCCACGTCAATTCGGTTTTATCAAAGGCAAGTCATCTGAGGATGCGTTATTAGAAGTATCAGAAATAATTTATAACAATTTAACTATTCATTAACTTATCATCTGTCATATAGTTCACATTTAATACTAGAATTAACCCTTTATATTATTGAAATCATTATTCATTTTTTATCAAGTAATTAAAGCTTCTTGTCAATATTGCATTGTATAATTATTGCTGTATTTTTAACTATAAATGAATATTCCTTTTTGTTTAAAAGTAAATTGAACTATTTGTCATAAATACCACAATATTAAAATCTGCTTTCGGGTCACGCCGTGGACAGTGAAATGTGTGTGGTAGGCCTAACGAAAGTTTTAATATTCGTTGTTTTCCTCTTGTGTGAACTGTGTTTGTTAACTTTTAATTAATTTGTGACACATACCACTTGGACTTATTTGTTTTCTTTAACCTGAAGATGCTGTCCGTATTCACGGCGAAACATGTAGTTGTTATCACCATCACACGCTGTGAACTGTTTGACGGAAGGTAAAGTAAACCTATTTTAGTCTATACCAGGATTGGCATTTTTTCTTTTTATTTTTTTGATATAAAGAGATGGAGATAAAGAGAAAATATTTGCTGTATTGATGATTTCATAAATAGTGGTGGAGTCATAAAATGAAAAAGAAAAAAACATACACGCACAGAATTTAGTTCTTCAATCGCGTTGCAGAAAATCGTGTAATAGGCCTACCTCACTCTCTGGCCGTTAACGAGTTGCGCGCAATCCTACCTGCGTTAATTGCGATGTCCCAAGAAGGCCCCAAACCAGTACTCGAGTTGCGCGCAATACCGATCTCAGGTAGTCTGTCCAGTCTTGGCCGCTCAAAAATGCAACTTAGACCTCAAGCTGTGCTATAGAAATATTTCCGTAAATATCACATCCGCCAAAAATAACTTGAATTTTCACTGGTCTGATTCCGAATAGCACCAAACTTATACTACAAAATAAGCACATATCTGCTTATATTCTGTTACTATTAAATTACAATAATTTTTAAACATGTATAGCCTATATTACTCCCCACAGTTCTAGAGTTGAAGTGTTTGGTTATTAAAAAAAGGTCTCTGTTCTTCTACTTAGGATTAATTTATCTCATAGAATCAATATGAGATATTTTAAAAGTCTGTTATTAACTAGTTTCTCCACAATCTTGGAGAAGACACAGAGAAGACTAATAGGTCTTATATTACTAACATGCGAAGAGTTATGTTTTTTAAAAATCGGTACTACAACACTTTGTTTCAGCTTGTCTGGAAATATGCCTACACTAAAACTTAAATTTACAATATGAGTTAGTGCAGGAGCAATATATTTAGCAATATTTTTTATGAGATCTGTACTTAAATTATCATGACCTGTTGATTTTTTATTCTTTAAGGTTTTAATTATTTCTAGTATTTCAAAATGTGTTGTTGGTAGCATAAAAAATGAGTGCAACATTCTAAGCATTTCTAATTGTATGTTATGACTGATGACGTTAGTGTTAGTTCCAGACTGTACGGTAATCAGGTGTTCGTTTATCATATCAGCTAGAACAGTTGGATCGGTAACAATGACGTCGTTGTCAAGCGTTATCTTATCTACAGTATTGGCTTTGGACGACCCAGTCAAACTATTTATTATCTTCCACTGTTGGGCAGAATCGCCATTTAACGTGTTAAACAGATTTCTATAATATTCATTTTTTACTAAATCTATTTGAAGTCTCAAATTATTGCAAAATTTGTTCCAATAATTAATGAAGCAGGTGTCATAAGGTCTGCGTTTGTAGATCTTAAACAACTTTCTTCTTCTGTTTAATTTATTAAGTATACTATTTGTAATCCATGGATTTCTTGCTTTATATTTGATTAATTTATCATTAATATAACTTTTTATGCAACTGTTCTCTAAAATACAAGTTAGCTTACTTATGAACTTATTATAACAAGAGTTGATATCATATTCTGATAAAATTTCGTTCCATTGAATATTTTCTAAATTAGTTTGCAATCGGTTGAAGTCTATCTTTATTTTGACAAAAGGATCTTTTATCATTTTATTGTTAGATGAAAGTTTACTTGCTATAAAGGTTAATCCTAATAAACAGTGATCAGTAAGTCCTATATCAAATCAAATCTTGCACTTTTAAAGGAACTTAAATCTTTATATCTAATAAAAATATGATCAATGCACGTTTTGGAAACTGTGGTAATTCTAGTGGGCATATTCATTGCTGATACAAAACCATGATTGCTTAATAAATTATTATAATTTTGCGTTTGTAAACTGTTATCTAATAAATTAATGTTAATATCACCTATGTATATTGCATTGCCTTTAATTCTATGCATTAGGATTTCTAATTCATTTATATATTGATTTTCTTGAAAAGACTGCAATCTATAAACACAACACAGCTTAAAATAATCATTACTAATTTTAACATCCAATAATATAACATCTGCAGTTAGGATTTGTATATCTATAAACTTGACACTAAAACTATCATTTACATAGCATAAGACGCCTCCTGAACGGTAATCATCATTACAACATGCAAATAATTTATATTCCGGAATGTTATACAAATCAACTTCATCCTTGCCAATCCAAATTTCCGTCAAAACTATAAAATCCATTTTCTTTTTTATCTGATTTAGTTCCAGAAGAAACTGATTAAAATTAACTCTCATGCTTCTTATATTGGCATAAATAATAGAAGTTAATTTATTGTGGAGATGAAGAGGATTATAGAACGCATTACTTAATGTATCAAAGGAAATAGAATCAATGTTAGAAATATTCATGATAGTTAAATTTTAGCGAGAAAAAAAACAGTAAATTAAATGAATCTCTAAATAAATTATAATAAACATAACTATTCAATAAGGCAATAATAAAAATATAAGAAACAGAAACAATTACTGAAAAACAATTATATACAGCTAATACTATTACTTAATCTTTTCAATGTCCAGTGTAGTGAAGATTCTTAATGTTTGCTCGCCCTGCGCTTTCTTGGCAAAAAATTTACCGTCGCGAGACCAAGCAAAAGCATATCCAGTTTCTTATGTTATTGCTGGTCACGCTACTTGTGAAGTGTTACCAGTGTAATTCCAGAGTGTCTTTTCCAGAGAAATTGAAAATATAAATAAATTGCAGTTTATCCATACTTTCACACCTAGTAAAATAATAGTATGAAAAACAGACGTGTTAACTTTAATTATATTCACCTTAGACATACTTTTTACAATGGTCTGATTCAATCAATGTTATAAAACGGTATTTTTTAAAGGGGGACATAAACAAAATTTACAATAATTTCACAACCTGATTAAAATAATGAAAATTGAATCTAAATAATCAGTAGTCTAGTTATATTCTATCATGATAATATTTCCCAGTATTATTCTATATAAATATCATAGCCCTATTTCAATATTTGTTTTGTCAAAGAAATAAAAAATGTCACATTTTTTAATATTTCACTATATTATATATTCCTGGAATATTTGCAGATTAATTTCATAATTGAAAGGAGAGTCATTGATTGGATTTGAAAACAATTAATTTTTTAATCAATTACCGAATATGAAAAAACTAATGATTGAGTACAACAGTCGATTTAATCACCTAATCGATGGTTAAAATGCAATAAATAAAGATTTTTCA
The DNA here is from genome assembly GCA_035578905.1 of Stictocephala bisonia. Taxonomy (NCBI): domain Eukaryota; kingdom Metazoa; phylum Arthropoda; class Insecta; order Hemiptera; family Membracidae; genus Stictocephala; species Stictocephala bisonia. Next base: position 15,870 of record JAQJVL010007253.1, on the reverse strand, counting down.
GATGGGCTAAATAATATGAAAATGTTTACTTAAATCAGCAGTAATTATCGCCAGCATTGCCGATAAGTTGGCGGTCTATTCAAGTGAGTCTATTTACAAATACACGGTGTGTTAATCATATAAATCAATATGGTGTTTTAATTTATTCAGTTATAAATATTTCTTTATTCAATATGAATGTCACACTGAGGTTTACTGTAATAGTATCAACACAGTATTCTTTATCATTCGAAAGAGATGCAAGCAAATATAAAAACAGAGAACTCGGATGAACGTTGGCCATATGGAATAACGTAAACAATTATCTAAGCAGGACGTTGTTTGTGTGTGGGACCTGAGGAAGGAGAGGGCGGGGCGGCTGTCTGGAGAATGGGAGAGTGGGTTAAGAGGAGGGAAGTGAGACAGAGGCGGAAGAGCGTGCGAGAGAGAGAGGAAATAGGGCTATGCGCAGCGCAGCGTGGGGCCTCAAAACAGTTTTGGGGCCTCGCCACAACTCTCCCATATGGATGGAGTATCTCTTTATATAGTAAAATCAATGGTATAAACAACACAGGTCCCAGAACGGAGCCTTGCGGAACACCTCGTATGATGTTTAATGGTGAAGATTTGACAGTTGTTACAATTCCCTGGGAGGCCTGTTTGATTTCAACAACCTACATTCTTCCCTCTACACTTGAGTGGTGTGCTTCGAATCCCTAAATTAGCAAGTTTTCCCAGTAGACGGCTGTGGTTGAGGCAGTCAAATGCCTTACTCAAATCAAGGAGGGTGGTTGTGATAGTATCCCCTCCCTCAATGCCATCAACAATATGCTCTATTAACTCCACCAGTGCAGTTGTCATAGATTTTCCAGCCATGAACCCGTGTTGTCCATTAGGTAGCATATGGCTGACAGTGAGGTGATATATATAAGCTGCTTTAGAACTATTTTCTCCATTATCTTTGAAACCGTTGGAACCAGAGAGATAGGTCGTAATTGGATATCTCTTCTTTTTCTCCTGCTTATAAAGTGGATGTACTTTCGATGTCTTTAGCTGTCGAGGAAAAACACCTTGTGAAAGGGATTTGTTTATAATATCCACTAAAGGACGAAACAGCTCATCTTGACAGTGCTTCAGTAGTCTAGCAGAAATGTCATCAATTTCAGCCGATGAAGATGATTTCATATTGTTCATGATCTCTATGACTTCCTTACAGGAGGTGGGAGTGAAGGCAATGAGTAGACTTCTTGGATTTTGTTGAGCTATATCTTTCAAGAAAGCTTTTTGATTGTTATTTGCTTTTAAAGTTTTTTCAGCTGCGGTAATGATAAAGGAATTGAAACTATCTGCTACTCGTGAGGCGCAACCCGCCCAACACTAGCCGATAATTTAGCGCTGTCATTCATTGTAAAGGCATTTCTAAAAACATCGAACTACTGTACTGCATGCATTTAATTAACACGATGAACAGTTTTCTCAGCCCTTTATACAATTTAACCAAACTTTGACCAAATGTTTATGGCTTTCCAGCACATTTAGTATAGTATAGGGAAATGAAAAAAAGACTTCTGGTTTAAAAAAACAAGAGCATATGTATGTAAAAAGTTAAACTATACATGAACAATGAAACTTTTAATAGAATATTATAACAGTCCAAGCAAGAGAATGAAATAAATACTTTAAGTTTATGTGTCTCAGTTATTAAAAGAAATTACCTCATTTATTCCAGTGGAACTGTAAGTTCAGATTGATCTGAGTCTACTGAACAAACACTTTCCGCCTCACTGTCACTATCACTCGAACTGTCATCAACGGAGATTATGAAGTCTTCCAATACAGTTTCCACAATTCCGTCGTTGGTCCAGTAGGTTTTTTCTAGATTCTCGATGTGTGCGCAGTATTTTACCCAAGCGTCCTTAGAAACTGATGAAACTGCTGTAGTCTGTGCTTCCTTAAGAGCATTTAAACTGAGGTCTGATGTAATGTTTTGTTGCCTAATTTGTCATTTAACTTCAGCCCAGACCAATTCAATAGGATTCAAATCACAGTTACAGGGCTGTGTTCGTAAGACATTGTGTCCATGCTCCTTCACATCTGGTCGATATATTTTTTCTCTGGGTTTGTGTTTGTTAATTAACTTCATCCAGGTCGGCCTTTCTCATTTTCTCATTAACAGGTACATTGTTAGACTGTAACCAAGATTGCATAACCTTTTTGGTGGAGTATTTTGTAAGTGGTTTATTTTCCTGTATGCAGTGATAGGGGGCGTTGTCGAGAACAATGACTGATTTTGGCGTAATGTTTGGGAGTAGTTTTTCCTTTATCCATCTGTCAAAATTGCGGCTACACATCTGACCATGGTAATCACTAGTCGTATACCAGATTTCAAAACAAGGAGTGAGTTTCTAACAAATCCGTCTTTTGATCCAGCATCAACAACAATAAGACGGTTGGATGAACTCGTGTTAGTTATAATACCATCAACTTTCAGGTCTTCGTTATGCCAACATTTTTTGAAAGTTAAGTTGTTATCCACCCAAGTCTCGTCTAGATATATGATGTTCCGTTTTTCATCTCTGTATTTCTTGATAGATTGCAAGTATTTACAGCGCCAGTTGACAATGTTAGGCCTTTCTAATAATAATTTTCTAGATGAGGTACATTTCTTCCACCTAAAACCCATACTGTGGAGTACGCGCCTTAATGCTTGTCTACCCCAAGGAAAGTTTATTTTTTCACGAACTAGTACTAACAGTTTTACACAGGTTGGCACTCGTTTTTTAACAACATAAAAATTTTTAATAACATCCCTTATAACACGCTTATCAAAAGAATCAATATTACAATTTCTGTAGTCAGGGCGTTTTCTTTTTTTACCAGGAGTTGTTAACCTCTCTTCTCCAGCATGTCTGGCCTCTTTTCTAATTTTGGAGATGGTGTTTTTAGAAAATCCAGTGTAATTTTGAATTCGCAAATTCGATTGTTTAATATTATGGGTTAGCATACCATTCATTGATTCTTCGTCACATTTGTCTATTACTCTCCTCACAATTTTCCTACATTCACTGTGGATGGTTTTGTTTGTACTTCTTCTCTCTTCCATTTCACATTAAAACTTTAAACCAAAACAATTAACACAATACAAATGCTACATACTCAACAAACTTAACTCACTCGTTCCACCTTCACTTCGTGAACATTGACACAGAACTAAAGCTCTGTGGAGATTGGGATCCGTTAATAGGCATTACCAAAAAGACTGAACAGTTGTTTCCGAGGGAAATGGCAGGAGACTTTACCTGCTCTAGCTTCCGCGCTCGTGAGTAAGGGGGCAGGGCAGTATTTGTGTGATGGCTAGTACCACCGTGTCAAAGAATTTTGGCCTAAACTTTCCCTGGCGCCTGCAACCCTCGCTCCCAGACTCATGAGTCCTCGACAGTATCTAATAACATAGAGTTTAACCTTCCGAAACAGCTTTTTTCAACATGGTTTGACTGCTTGAAATAACAAACATATATATATATTTGCAATATTTTATAGGATTATTGATTAATTCACAGTGATTAGCAGTATGTTAGAAAATTAAAAGTCTACTGGTTATCTTTCACTGAAATTGCTGATTGTCACTTTTGTTAGGTTACCAAATCTGTAGCATGGGTACTTACAGACTGTGTCTAGCCAAAAGATATTACAATGACGAAAGCCTTTTCTGTATTATACTAAGGACATAGTTTGTTAAATTTTATACAGGTTTAACAAAATTGTTTTACTAAACAATTCATAGTTTAATTTACAACCATTTTGTTATGAAAAATACAATAATACATATAAAGGCCTAGGTCTATATAAATGTGTGTTGGCAAAGAAAAATAGTTCTGAATAAAGTTTTCAGGTAATATGGTAAAAATGAATGTTCATAGATTACACAAATATTGAGCCAGTTAAATTAATGTTAATATGTAGTTATAAAACTAACACAAATGTATCTGTGAACTAAAAGTAATGTCCTTGCATTAACTTACTTAGCATTAAGGAATAAATGAAACTAATACTAGAGATTTATAAGATACAGTTAAAAAGTTCCCGGAATTGGTTGAAATATATTTATTGGACAAAGATAAAACATTAAAAACCAATTTACCTTCAAAATACTCTCCTCCTACAACAATACACTTCGCCCTACGATCATACAGATGTTCAAAACACTTTTGACGCTCATTTTTAAAAATTTATTTCAATACTTTTATCACATTTATTCTGACAGCTTTAGCACCTGTAATTTCCACTGTGTGAACAGGATGAAATTGGCCAGCATTGGGCCAGGCGAGTAGGGAGGGTGTTCTAGTGTGGTAATGCGGAGCTTGATTTATGTACTAACAGGGATCGATGTGCAGAGGTATTGTCATGCAGCAAAATCCAATTGTTGCTAATTTTTCAGACAATTTTTCCTAATGGCATCATCTCGTAAGTGCCCAAGAACTTTTGTGTTGATAAATTTACTTCTTATGCGATTTCATGGACAGTTTGCTCAAGTCAAAGGGCTTCCATTACGATAGTCATCTTCAATGTGTGTGCGACCTTCACGGAAACGTTTGTGCCATTTGTAAAATTGGCTTTTCTTCATCGCCTCAACTCCGAACTCAAGGTATACATGTCTGAACATTTGAAGTGTCTTAACTTTTGAGGAAAAACACAACATTTAATGTGTTTTAGTGTTCTTTAAATCAATTTTGAAAAATTGACAATTTAAACACGCAAATACACGAAAATCACTCTCCTCAGGGGAACAATGGCGGCTGAGCGATACTCCTGCTACTCATATCCCTTCTCCAGGAATAGTACTAACTGATAGATAACAAAATTCCCACCAGCAACGACTGTGTGTCTTTGGGCATTGATTCCGGGAACTTTTTGACTGCACCTCGTATTTAATCTAAACAAGTATATGAACTAAAATAATTGTTTATGAAAATGAGGTAAATTATGGAATACAGTAAGCAACAACGGTCCCAGAAACAATTATTGCTCTTATACATACATACATATCCCGTTGTCCTGATTGACCACTTGGCATAGGACCAGTCATTCTTTATTTCTTCTTCATCTCATATTAGGCACATTTTCATGATGCTTGTCTTCATGGCAGAGATAATCAGGAGGGGGTAGGGTTGGTTGTAACCAATGCAGGAATGAGAGTCAGGTTAGGTAGGGTGGAATCTGATAGAAACACTGGTCTACAAGATACGAGGGGTATCCAAAAAGTAAGTTTCCATTAATTATGAAAAAGTTAAAAAGACTCAAAAAATAACTGAAACACATTTATTCAACTTTTTACATCATACCTTATTTTTCTACATAGTTCCCATCCCTTTCTAAACACTCTTGGTATCTAGGAAGTAGTTTTTTTATTCCAGCATCACAAAATTCACCCGCCAAATTTTTAAGCCAAGTATCCACCTCATTTTGAAGGTCATCGCTGTTGGCAAATCGCCGACCGCCAAGGTGTCTTTTGAGCTCCGGAAACAGATGAAAATCGCTAGGCGCAAGATCTGGTGAGTATGGAGATGACCAAAAACATCCCACTTAAATTTCCTCAAAAGTTCCATTGTTGCACGAGCAGCGTGTGGTCGGGCGTTATCGTGAATAAGCAGAACCGTGCGCGACAAAAGTCCGCGCCGTTTATTCTGTATTGCCCGCCGAAGTCTGGTGAGAACTTCACAATACCTTTCTGCATTTATGGTTTCGCCACGAGGAAGATAGTCAATCAATAACACTCCACGGCAGTCCCAAAAAACTGTAGCCATTACCTTTCCTGCTGACTCAAAAACTTTGGCTTTTTGAGGAGCTGCCTCTCCTTTTTTTTGCCACACCATACTCTGGCGTTTGGTTTCTGGAGTTGAGTGGTGAATCCATGTTTCATCACCAGTGACTATTCTACTGAAAAGGTTTTCATCTTCATCGTCAAACAATCGCAAGAAAGACTGGGCAGCAGCCATTCGTTGTTGTTTATGGGCATCGCTCAATAAGCGAGGCACCCATCTTGCACACACTTTTGCAAGCTGAAGATCTTCTGTCATGATATTGTGCACAGATGACCGGCTAACTTCAAAACTTGACGGCAGTTTACTCATAATTTCATCGAGAGTCACTCGCTTATCATTGTCAATAACTGCTCGTACAGCATTAATGACGTCTGGTTGCCGAGAACTGGCCGGTTGGCCATTACGCTCATCGTCATGAACATTTTCTCTTCCTTCCAAAAACATTGCACGCCAACGACGGACCATCTGAACGGACATAACATGTTCACCATACACTTGACACAACTGACGATGAATTTCAACGGCAGTTACGTTTTTGGCGGTCAAGAAACGAATAACACTACGGACTTCGCAACTGGCGGCAGAACGCAGTGGAGTCTCCATAATGTTTGGGCAGCACCTGACTGAGCAGCGTGACAATGCGCCAGTGACCGGCGCACCTGTTGCCAACCGAACCGCGCTAAATATCCCCGCCCACAGCTGCACGCTGTGTTACGCACGCGTCTTTTTACAGAACAGGGAAACTTACTTTTTGGATACCCCTCGTATTTTTTGAGCTCATATTTAAACTTTTTTATATTATTAATCTGGGCTATGTTGGGAGGAAGTTGTTTAAGTAGCTTGAGACCTATGTAATCCGGCTTTCTTTCAAAGAGCTTAAGATTATGATATACAGAAGGATTAAAATCATGATTTCTGGTATTGTAAGAATGCTGATGAGCAGTGATTTGTTTGTGTTCTTTTACATAGACTATTGTTTCAAACATATAGATGCTAGGTACAGTTAAAATTTGCAGTTCTCTGAAATGCTCAAAACATGAGTCACTAGGTCTAAGTTTCAACATACATCTAATTGCTCTTTTCTGAAGGACCAAAATCCTATTTAAATTACTAATACTAGAGGAACCCCAAAGGATGATTGAGTACCTAACCAGACTCTCGATCAAGCCAAAGTACACCAGTTTAGACAGTGATATGTTATTTAACGAGGATATATTTTTCAGAACAAAAATGTTTGTAGCCAGCTGTTTAGCAAGTTTATCGATATGTTCATTCCACCTGAGACCACCGTCCAATCTCACTCCCAAATAATCGACATACTGGGTTTCTTCAATGATCGTTTCGTCAAGTACTACGGACAGAAGCATGGTTCCTGTTTTAACAAGACGGTTTCTTTTCTGATCAGTCATGAAATGTATGTATTGTGTTTTTTTGGGATTTGCATGAAGATTAATGCCTGAAAAATACTGTGAAAGGATATTCAGATTGAAGAAAGTTTCCTGTTCTAGAACATTGAGATTTCTGTGGGAAGTTAAGATTGAGGTATCATCTGCAAAAATTGAAAGAAGGTTACCAGGTAAGAAGTTTGAAATGTCGTTAATATAAAGGAGAAACAAGATTGGCCCTAATATTGACCCTTGTGGAATGCCAAATGATTTGATTATTTGAATGACCTTTGGATTTGAGTAAGAAGTTTTCTTGATGCCGTTTTTATCAATGAAGTCTATTTTGGTTTTGTGAAGTCTATTAGAAAGATATGAGCTAATCCAGCTAAGTGCTGTCCCTTTGATACCTATGGCTGCTAACTTTTTCAGAAGAATCTGATGAGAGACGCAATCGAACGCCTTGGACAGGTCGATGAAACAGCCCATGGCCGTCTCACCACCGTCCAGGGCGTCAATGCATGAATTAATGAATTTGACCAATGCCAGTTTGGTGGACTTATGCTTCTGGTAACCAAATTGATTTTTGAAAAGGATTGTGTGAACGCTTAGATAATCGACCAGTGAGTCACATACGACTTTCTCCAAGATCTTTGATATTGATGGGAGGAGTGAGATAGGGCGGTAGTACTTAGGTGAATGGGGATCTTCTTTTTTTAAAAATTGGCTTAATCAGAGCCATTTTAGCCGCTTCTGGGAATTCACACTTTTCTATTGAATTGTTTATCAGAAAAAGTAAAGGATCTATCAACTCTGGATAACACTTTTTAACTATTTCCATTGAGATACCGTCATAGCCGGTAGACTTTTTATTTGGTAATGAAGTTATTACTTTAACAAGTGCTTTTCTATCATTGTTTTATTTTTGTATCAACAGTTTATTTCAATATAGTAGGCCTATTCCAATTCCAGTCATATTTATCTGAACTAGGCAATGATTGCAACAATACCGTTTTGTGCTATTATACATTTCTACGCATGATTTATTTTAGTTTGTTTGTCATGAAAGATTTTTCTGATTCCTGAAATTTATTTACTAATAAAAATGTGAAAAAGTGAATCCACCAATTTTGGCAGCTGGAGTGTACCGAGGCTAACCGAAGGTGTTAGTAATGCTCTTATGAGTGGGACTGAGGATGTTCGTTGAGGGAGGTTGGGTGTCACGCCAGCCATTATTTGTGCTACCAACTATTTGACAACAAAACTTTAAAATTGCTTTTTTACAACAGACAAAATACACTTGCTCATTAGTGTAATAAATTATCTAATGAGTTCCTACACTGACGGATGGATGCATAAAATGTTATTCCAAAAGCTTTCAGCATAAAAGACATTATAATGGAAAAAATCGGGGCATAATTATCATTTATAAGGACTTTGGGACAGAACTCTTATAATCGGGACGTATGGTGACCGTATTTATATGCAATAAGTAGGTTACTGAAAACTACACGTACAAGTTGACTCTTTGATTTTTGTTGTGTGACACTGTCTCACAGGCTTATGACTTATGACAGAAAACCATTTTCGATGACCTATCCTCTTAACACAATAATATACAATTAGTAAAACAGACTGTCCAAGGCAATGCAATTGCTGCAGTCACTTGCCTGTGCTTCTATTGAACAGTGATTGTTTTCAATGAAGCGCTTGGTTGACCGTTTGTTGTGCTATTATTCACTTCAGTTTGTGCTGGAGAGACACAGAGAGGAATGAAGATAGAGAGGGAAACTGCTAGTTCTACCTGTAGAAACTGAGCATAAACTTATTTCATAGAAGAGGAAACTAGCTTTACGGGACCTATATATTCCGGCCGGCGTGGTGGCTCAGTTGCTAAGGCTGGACTGCGAAGAGCAAGGTCCAAGTTTCGAATCCCCACTGAGCCGACGGTTGTTACTTCACTCCTTGAAAAAAGTTCACGCACATGCTTGTAGCCCATGTGAACTGGCAAGTGAAGTTAAAAAAAAAATAAATAAATAAATATGAGCGAACAATCTTCTTATTTCCATCGTAAAAATGGTTAAACTCTCTACGTAACAACTTGTTCTCACTGTCCCAAGAGTCTAGACCACTTGCATAGAGAACATTAAGAATATCTTATGTAGAACTAGATACTGTAAACAAAAAAATACCAATGCAGCTTGGATCAATCGACTGAATGTCATTTGTGCATTATAATTTTGGGACTAAGATCTTACTTAGCTACAAGCTTCAATTCTCATTACTGTTTCAGGACATTAATAGAAGGACTGAGATATTATGCAGAGGAACCTCACATGTTGGGCAAAACATTCCTTAGACTGGTAAGTAGATCTTTGTATACCACCAAGTAAATTGTAAACTAAACTAGTTAGTAGTAAGGATAAGCATAATTAGAAAAGTGTGAACTGTTTTACTGGAGGTTTGTGGATTGCAGTTATGGGTTTTACTGTATATTAGTCCACACCGTTTTTTTTTTTTTTTTGTCATGGCCATTTTTAGAGGACAGATTGATTTATGGGGAAATGTTCCAGGTTTACTCAAGGAACAATAATGTTAGTTCCTACCTGACAGAAAAGTTTTATTTAAGAGGTGAAAAGTCAATATGTGAGGTTTTCCTCAAAAAATATAAATGTTTGCACTTTTTTGTATTTAGCTTGATAAATTCTACTGGTAGACAGAGCTCTCAGAAAAAAATTGTAATTAAATTTTATACAAGATAGAATTAGTAATAAAAGCTAAAAATAATTGTTGTTATGTAGTAATTAGTAACAAAACGTTTATGTAAAATGGACTTGTTTTTCTCAATTTTGCTCCAAATAGACATAGACATAAACAAAAGGGACTATAAAAATCAAGAAGCAAGTTAGTTTTTCCCAAATTTTTTGCTATCAATTAACAATAATAATTAATTTTAGATTTCACAACTTATCCTGTCGTATGTTAAATTAAAATATGAAACTTTCATTCTGAGAGTTTTCCTTCTAGTATTAGAATTTATCAAGTTAAAGACGAGAAAGTGAAAATAATTTTGTTTTTCATGGGAAATTTTACATTTTGTTTTTTCACGCCTTACTTAACACTTTTTTTATCAGGTGGGAACATTATTGTTCATTGAGTCACCCCGGAAATTTCCACAAAAATCGTTGGTCCTCTCAAAATATCCAAAACTCAAATTATATTACAGATCCTGCCTGGACTATGCATATTTTCGAAAAGTAAATGAATTAATCATTCCATAATGATATAGGATGATAAAGAAGAAGCTTTATAATAACAATTGTTGAATAATAGGACAAAAGTACAATTATGGGTTTGAGATAACTTAAACATACAAAAGTTTAAGTTAATAATGATAGAGACAAAAATGTAATTAAAGGGAATGTCGTGGAAAATAGAGGATTTTTTTATCTACTGACTTAAATAACAAATGAGAGCATAACAAGAGAAGATATAGAAAATAGAATATGAAAAAGAGGACAGTTTTTTAATCTGGTAAAGATAGTATTGTGGAATTGGAATATTAGAAGTGAATTAAGATATTGATATACAAGTTATATTATCAACTAATCTTATATATCATATGGTTTGTTGTCTGCTACCATTTATTAATTAAAAAAAAAAAAAAAAAAAAAACAAAAAAAAAAAAAAAAAAAACTGATGTATGTTTGGATCAAAATCCAAAAGTCATGTAGTATATTAATAAGAATAAAAAAAAGTAATCTCCTGTCACAAAGCCAAGTCCAATCCATCAAGCCATTTAAGACTGGTCTCACAGATTCAATTTATGATGGCTAATCCCTCTATAAAATAGCACAGGGAGCACTCTGTAACTATGTTATCCATTGTTTGGATAGACTCCCCACAATCACATGCTGATATAGTGTCAATCCCCGTTTATACTGCCAGTAGTTACATCTGTTCACGCCAGTTCAGAGCCATGTCAACAGTGTCCATTTCCCACGAGATATGTTCATCCCACCTACAGGTATTGAGGGATCATTAATAAGGTACTTATTTCATCCATCAAAACTGTTCCATGCTATGGTTCAGTTGGTATTGGGCAAGAAATTTTATCTGCTCAACTGGAAAGCTACGTAGTGGTGGGTTTCGAGATTTTAAGCGATTTTTCTGACTTGGGAGATCCTGTATAATGAGGAGGTGGGGGGCAATGAAGATCTTATTGAATTTTTTAAGTAGTGCCTCCTGACGTCTCATCTCTGGAGGAGCTATATTGCATAGTACCAAGAGCCAAGGGAGTGAAGTTGGGAAGAGAGTACCAGTAATAGCTCTCATGACCCTATTAAGTTGGACATCAATCGCTTAAGTGTGTACACTATTTAGCCATAAGGAAGCACTGTATTGAGTAGCTGAATAGACCAGTGGCTAAGCAGTGACAATACCAGTATGTGTGCGTTGGCTCCTCAAGTTGTTACGGCAATATTATGTAATATATTTGCCCTGGTTTTGATTTTAGCTGCTGTTTTTTGAAGATGGCTTATAAATGTCAGCAATCAATTTAACATTACTCCTAGGTACTGTGGATGATCATTATGATGGAGTTTTAAACCATTTAGAAAATGTTAAATTTTCAATTAGCCAGCTTGTTACTTAAGCGGAAGTAGGGTACTTTGATTTTTATGGGTTAGGATTTAGCTTCCAGGTTCTAAAATATTCTTCGAGGGTTGCAAAGTCACTTGTTAGTGTTTCTTCAGTAGCTGTGAAATCCTTGTGCTGGGTGAAATTCTTTACACAAAGGTAAACCTAAGAACTGGAACTTGTTATTTTCAGTATTTATTTTATTTATAAGAATTTATCAGAAAAGTACAGAATGAACCTACGTAGTAAGAGAGGTATCAACATAAAATACAGGTTAAAGGGTCCAATGTGTTTTTAATGATGCTTAGTAAATTTTACTTTGAAAAACTACTCTTTTAATAACTATTAAAATGTACTATTATAAGGTGTTGTTGATTGGGAAGATAGACACAAGATTTTGTTTACCATAAAAGCAAAGACTGATATAAGAGTGTTATATTATTTTTATTATCTAGCCATTAGATTCAGAATAACGAGAATCTTTATACATTTTTGTAGTGAATATGTTGACCACCATATCTAATATATATACGATTGTCAAAAGTCAATAAAACTAAAAAATAATAAAATTTAAAAAGGCAAAGGGATTTTCTATTACAAAGCTAAATTTGACATATCTAACCCTCCCTATACCAGTTTCAATAAATCTGTGAATCATCATCATCATCATCAGTCAACGTTTCCGCTTTCGCAGGTCGTCTGACACAGCCTCTTCCACTTCTGTCTGTCTCTCCACGTCTTCTCTTCCTCCACCTGTACCCTCCGAAGTCCCCTTCTCTCCACATCCCTCCACACCTGGTCTATCCATCTTCCTCTCGGCCTTCCCCTCGGTCTCCTTCCTCCCTCTTGTTTCTCCATGGCTATCTTTGGCATTCTGTTATCTTCCATCCTCTTCACATGACCCATCCACTGTATCCTCCTTCTTTCCATCGTTTCCTGTAATGTTATTACTCCCAGCCTCTCTCTGATTACTTCATTTCTTATTCTGTCTCTTCTACTAACCTTCTCTATTCCCCTCAGGAATCTCATCTCCGCTGCTTGTAATCTGCTGATGTCACTTTTATTCCATGTCCATGTCTCCGCTCCATATAATAAGATTGGCTGGTAATACATTTTATACATTAACAATTTTGCCTCCTTCCCAATATTCCAATTCCATAGTATCTTTTTCACTAGATTGAAAAACTGTCCACTTTTCCAAATTCTTTTTCCTATTTCCTTTGTCATCGTACCCTTGCTTGTTATTGTACTACCCAAATAACAGAAATCTTCTACTCTTTCCAGGACATTCCCTTGAATTGATATATCTTCATTTCCTCCATCCATTCTTCCCACCTTCATTACCTTACATTTTTGTACATTCATCTTCAGTCCATACTTCTTTGCCACTTCTGCCCATTTCGCCAACTCTCGTTCCAACTCTTCTTCTCTTTCTTCCCATATCATTACATCATCTGCGTATGCAACCACCTTCAAGTCCTCAGCTCTTCTGTCCATCTGAACCCCTGCAATGATTTCATCCATGATCACATTGAAAAGAAAAGGTGATAGTACACTACCCTGTCTTACACCTCTCTCTGTTTTAAAGGATTGCGTGAATTTTTCTTCTATCCTTACTTTACTTTTACATATTTCATAAAGATTCCTAATCCTTTCAATTATCCCCTCCTTTATCCCTCTTCTTCTCAGATTCTCCCAAATCATTTCTCTCTTCACTTTGTCATATGCTTTTTGTAAATCTATGAACGCTATCACTGTATCCTTTCCATACTCCCATCTCTTTTCCAGCACTTGCCTTATCACAAAAATCGAATCTACTGTTGACCTACCTCTTCTAAATCCACACTGCTCCTCTCTTCCTGTTTCTTCCAGTACTGGTTTTATTTTTTGAAGCAGCAACCTTTCGTAGATCTTCATACTCTGACACAAAAGGGTTATCCCCCTATAATTCTCACACTTCTGTTTGTTCCCTTTTTTATAAATTGGTACAATTATGCCCATTTCCCAGTCTTTTGGTATCCTCTTACTTTTCCATATCCCCCTCATCACTCTGTATAACCATTGCATTCCCATCGGTCCTGCCGCTTTAATCATCTCCACCGTCACTTCATCCTCTCCTGGTGACTTTCCATCCTTCATCTCCTTTACCGCTTTTTCCAATTCTCCTATACTTAAGTTTTCATCGTCTTCAGTATTAATCATCTCCTCTCCCATTCCATCTTCTTCCACCTCCGTTCCTTCTAACAATTCCTTAAAATAATCTTTCCATGTTTCCAACACCTCCTGCTCCTTCCATTTAATTTCCCCACTCACATCTATTACTTTAGTCATCATTTCTTTTGGTTTTGTCTTATTTTTTATCAATCCATAAAAGATCTTCTTATTTCCTTCAAAATTTGACTTCATTTTTTTTTCAAATTCCTTCCATGACTTTTCTTTAGCTTCCTTTAACATCTTTTTTGCTTCTTTGTCAAGTCTCTTCCATCGCTCCCTTTTCTCATCTGTCCTTTCCTTAAACCACTCTCTCCAAGCTCTATTTTTATTCTTAATTGCTTCCGCAATTCCTTCGTTCCACCATGGTGTCTCTTTATCCCTTTTCCTCCCTGATGTTCTTCCGCACGTTTCCTCCGCTGTTTCAACTATTGCCTTTTTGAATCTTATCCATTCCTCCTCTCCTGTTTTACTTTCATCTCTGGGTACTTTTTCTTTTAACTTCTTCACAAAGTCCTCCTTTACTTCTCTGTCCCTCAATTTCCATGTTTTAATCCTTGTCAACCTTGCAAACCTTCCAATTTTGAACCACTTAAAAACTGCTATCAGTAATCTGTGATCCCCCCCCAGGTTTTCACTTGGTATAACTTTTACATCTATCAAAAAAGGTTGTAAACACTTTTTAACTAACACGTAGTCTATCAAACTTGGGTGTTCTCCATTCCAACTATACCTAGTGAACTTCTGACTCTCCCTCTTCGCGTGCCACGTGTTTCCCACTATCACTTCATTCCTCAAACATAAGTCCAACAACTTCTCTCCTTCCTGATTCCTTTCCCCTATCCCATAGCCTCCCATAATCTCTTCATATCCCTGTCTATCCATTCCTACTCGTGCATTCATATCTCCAATTATCACAGATTTCTCTTCTCTTAGTTGTCTTTCAAGCTCCTCTTCAAACTCTACTTTCTCTTCTTCTGTACATCCTGTTTGTGGTGCATATGCTTGTATTATATCCATCATCTCTCTCCCCATCCTAATTGTGACCTTAATTAATCTGTCATTTACTGGCTCAACATTTATTACACTACTCGTCATCTTCTTGCTCATCACTATTGCCACCCCATTTCTCCTACCATTCTCCCCTCCAGACCACCATATCTTATATCCAAACCCCACCTCTCTCTCTCCCCTACCTTTCCATCTTGTTTCGCTGATTCCCAATATATCCAAACTTCTTCTCCTCATCACCTCCACCACTTCTTCCATCTTACCTCTTAACGTAACTAAATTTATTGTTCCCAATCTGATTTTTGTATGATTGCCAAGTTGTTGCCGTTTAATTCCGTCCTTTCCGAGGCTGTGTTTATTCTTGAAAGCATATTTTAATCCACTACCGGCTTGCTAGGCCTGTCGCAGCTTCACCAGAGCCCTGTTAGCCGTCATTTTCAAAGTTCCTGTGCAGCCTTACCAGCAACCTTGCAGGTACCAGGGCACACGAAGTCCCCGCTGGCCTCGCCCCCACAGGCAATCTCCTACTAATGACGTTGCCCGTCCCTCACGACGTGGACGTAGGGTTGGACTTATGAGGGACTCTAAATCTGTGAATATCATCTAATATTTTCGAGAAAGAGCACAGAGGGTAATCTGTAATTATGTGATATCTTGTCCTCAGCCACAAAATGGATCTTGGTCTGTCCCCATTTAAATTTCCAGCTCTCACACCGGTTTGGAAACAATTCAGTAATGTATGTTCTGTTTGCACTCATAAGGAATGTTCTGTAGGAGGAGGTTTCATTCCACCTACACAGTATGTTGGGGTCGGTCAGAGATAAGAA